>BCLF01000004.1:298955-325134 GCA_001602275.1 Zoysia japonica
GGGTGCAAGTTACAACCTTGCTAAAACGGGATCGTAACATGTTCTTTGTTGATGATCAATATGACAACTATAATATCTACTCTTTTTTTTCTTAAATTGATATCACTATTTACTATAAACTTCAACTTTGATCGTTCGTCTTGTTAAAAAAAATATGATAAATTTTAAATATTTTTCTTATAGTTTACTTTATCATCAAAGTTGTTTCAATTACAACTTACAATTTTTAAATTTGAATTATTTCTTTTTAGTAAAACGCATGGTCAAAATTAATGTTTGTAGTGAATGGCGATATTAATTTGAGAACAAAGAGAGTAGAATTTTACAATAGGCTGAGGAAGTTGAGAGTGTGTGAGCTGCGATGAGGACTGAGAAAGAACGGTGATGTACGGGGCCACTCTTCCTGTTCTCGAGCACGCCAGATTTATTCAGGAACGATCCTTTGATTTTACGTATTCAGATCTAGGTTTTTTGGATCTGTTTTTTCAATTGGGAAAATTACCATGGTGTAGAATCTCATCACAACAAATCTAGGTAGTTGGCAAGAATAAATTATTGCCACCAATTCATAAATGAGTTAGGACTTAGGAGTAGATGAAAATGAGAGGTGTTCCAAAAGGCCTTATAATTAGGACTCCTTTCATCTGCAATGGCCATGATGACAATGTAGGCATGTCCATGAAAGCGATTATATCTAAAGGAATTATTTGGACAATATTATATGTCCATGGGAGTATCTGCTGACTTGCAAAGAGTTTGATTCTTTTTGAAATGTTTAGTCTGAAATCGTGGAGACTGAAGAACCAAGTCATGAGAAATCTGGAGGGAGGAGCTTTCTTAATCGTGGACTCCAGCCATCACTAGATGGGATGCGAATTCAACAATGCTCCAGTTGATAAAATGGCAATTCCCATTTTGAATCAGCCTTTGAAGGAGGTCAGAGCTCTGATAACACGTTCATACACTTTGATGCCCTTCAGGAATACTTTAACCTCTAAAAACTGCAATGTTAAGGTGACACTGAGCTTTAGCATCACATTTAAGTACGAGGAAAATTGATAAAGGCAGGATCAGTTACCTCATAATTATCATGGAGTAGTATTGGAGTATTTATCATTGGAGAAAACCCAAGGGCAGGAATGCCTAGCTGCCTGACAAAGTGTGAATTTGTGGTTGAAGATAATATGTCAGGCTTTGATAGCTTTCCACCGGCAGAGAGATGATGGCCCGTTCAAATAGAGACCACCATGGGTTTGACTCGTTGGTTGCTGTAACCATGATACGCCCAGCCACATCCCTCGATGGTCCTTTCGGCATCAGCTGTAGCACCAAAAATGTAGTTCAGGAATATAGGAAACTGCAAAAGCCCCATTCGACTTCAGTTGTTCTGCAAAAACTAATTTTACCTTGTAAGTCAAGTTTTTATGGGCTGGGGCCCATTCTTCTTTGATTCTTCTTTTTATCTGCTCAATATCCTCAGTTGGAGGAAGGCGAAGATCAAAGCCCACCTCCCCTTCTGAAGGTTGCATGTTCATCACAAAATCCTGCATCACTCAGTCTTCAGTGATCTCGACAAAAGAATTAAATAAAATTGTACGATAATGTTGAATTGCACAGGAGCTTGCTATTTGACCTTAATGTAGGTAAAACCTATTCGGTGCTCAAATTGATAGTGTGGTGTTTTGGAGCAAATTGCGTTTTTGTAAGTATGAAATAATAAGTGCTGAAAATTGAAGCCAAATGTAGTAAAACTGTAAAAGATCATAAAATGAAATGAAGGTAGTACTGAATGCTGATGAGGGAATGTCCAAGTGCAGATTGAGACAAGAAAGTTCATTACTCCACATGCTTATGTAGCAATATTTTTTGATGAAGTATGATGATTATGGTAACAAAGGACTGCAAATTAACAAACAGTATACCTCAAGATGCATGCAGCAGACAGGTGCAAGTCATACAAGATTGACTCAAACAGTATGCCTCAAGATGCATAATATTCTAGTATTTTGAAGAAGACAACAAAGGCATGTAATTAACAATATTAGAAAGTTGAGGGACTAAAAGGAACATAGGTACTATAAGGACAAAAATTAGAAAAGAACTTGTCAATAGCAGACCCACAGTTTTTGTGACTGATTTCAATAGCACACACTTTTCAGATCAGAAAGGAAGATATTGTCGTTTAAATTGATACTCTCTCACAAATGTCTAGCGTAATGCTGACCATCATAGTATTATATATACTGCCGCATTCCATGATCATCTTTTTACTATACCTTAACTTTATCAGATCTAATTGCTATTTATATAGATTATTTGCAAATATTTGGATAACTGTTTGAACAGGACTATTCTCTAGTTCACCTGCTCATTTGCTTTAAAATATACAATACTAGTACTTACTAATGCTATGCCACACAGTAAGATGCATTAAAAACCTCGACTCAAGACATATGCCTCGTCATTTGTAGCAACAACCACCTCAAAAAACAGAGTATCAAGCTCGACTTTGCAGCTTGCGAACCTACTCCTACTCTATAATAGAGAAATTTAGGAAAGTACCATCGCACAAAGTGTTTGGATTTGAGAAATACTATTACAAAGATTTGGGGTTGCTTAATACCATTGCAAACTGATTTTAGTTGCCGAATACCATTGCCGTGACTTCCTTTGGTTAAAATCTAACTGAGGGCTTAGGAAGACGAGAATACCCTTAGATTTGGGAGACTAGGTAACTGTTCAACATCTTTCTCATGGATTTTTGCCCTTACAATTCAGCATGCCGCCGAACATTTTTTATCACATACTATATTAGTATAACATGAATGATCATGACACATACTTAAATCAAATACTCTCTCCGTCGCAAATTATATATCACTCTAGAATTCTCAAAATTTCTCAAATTAGGAGTCAATTTTTTTTCTTCGCCCCGTACATCTCCACTCTGTCTCTCTCCTCCTCATTTTTCAGTACGTCACATCTTTTCCATTTTTCTTAATTTTCATGCTTGGAACCAAAACGAATTTAAAAAGAGACGGGGGATTACTATATTAATATCAAATACTCCGTAACATGAATGGTCATGCCACGTAAGCAACATAGATTAGTTATACTAATATATGAAACATTTTCCTGCAAGCTCCAAACTTAAATCACAAACTATATACTCCTTCCGTTCTTAAAATGATGTCGCTATTGACTTTTAATTTTAACTTTGACCATTCATTTTATTCAAAAAATTAGTTAAGTATGTAAAATTTTAAGTTGCGTAATGATTAATCAAATTATAACAAAATATATAATTTTTATCAAAAAAATTTGAATAAGACGAATGGTAAAAGTTAAGATTAAAAGTCAACGGCGACATCAGTTGAAAAATAGAGGGAGTATATCAGTATAAGTCGGACACTAATCATGGTGGCAAGCAGATGCACAGGAAGGCATCGAGCATACAGTGCGGGTGTGCCGTCGTAGAACATGGCAGCGGCAAGGAATGGTCGACTGGCAGTGCACTGCCTTATTAGCAAGTTAATTTACAATGGTTCAGTTGTTAAAGAGGCAGGGGCATGTTTGGGTTATTTAAAATATTCTCTTGTAAATCATGACTGCCGGCAGTATTTAACGGAAAACGTCACGGCAATACTAATTTGCAGCTAAAAATCTTTAGCAATGGTATCCAGCAGCTACAGATCTTTGTAATAGTATTTCTCAAGTCCAAGCACTTTACAATGGTACACACCTAAATTTCTCTCTATAATACAATAAAGTTCAGCACAGAACTGTATCATGGACAGTCGAACCACGCAAATATGTGAAGTCTGACCTCCCGAGTCCCGGTCGTTGCAAACTACCTAAACTATACTCCAATTTTTATGTTTCGTCACCTAATCATCTTGCACTGGTCAAAGTTTTACCGTGGGGCTTGGTATGCCGGCCGTTATGTACACGGGATTCACCGAAACCACCTCTCCGGGACCCCTTTCCCCGGCCTTCACCATCCTGAAGTGCGCGTCCCGGAACCTGGCCACGGTCTCCACGCAATCCATCAAGTTGTCCACGGCGGCGCCGTCGAACATTCTCGACCCGTGCCAGGGCGCCCCCACCGCCTTCACGATCAGCTTCCACACCAGCCTATCCGCGTAGAACACCCTGCACACGTCCGTCGGCGAGGCCTGCCCCTCGTCGAGCATGAACCCGACGTTGAGCGCCCGGAACTCCTCCGACTGCGCGAACTTCTCGAACCCGTCCGCGCCGCCGATCCCCTCGTCGGGGACGAGCGAGATGTGGAGGGTGCGGGCGGGCGCGAACCCGGCGGCCCGGAGGCCCCGGATGGCCTCGAGGTACTGGATGGGGAGGCACTTGTCGTCCTGCGCGCCGCGCGCGTAGACGCGGCCCGTGGCGGGGTCGCGGTGCGCGGCGAAGGGCGGATGCGCCCAGAGCTCGGGCTCCGCGGGGACGGAGTCGAGGTGGGAGTTCAGGAGCACGGAGGTAAGGGAAGGGTCGGCGCCCGGCCAGGTGAGGAGGAGCAGGGGCTTCGTCTTGCATGGTGTGAAGTAGAGCGTGGTGGTGCGGAGGCCGAGGGACGGCGCATAGGAGAGGAGGAAGGCTGCGGCGCCGGCGTAGTCGGGGGACGGGTGCGCCGTGCGGATGCGGAGGTATTCCTGGAAGCGGGCTATCTGCTCGGACTCGAGCGCGGTGAAGGGGTGGGCCGGCCGCGGGAAGCCAGAGAGAAGGAGGACGGCGAGGCGGAGCCTTAGGGGGCAGCATTGGATCGTCGTAGGGTGGTTGTGCGGCAGCTCGAGCTTGAGACTTGCGACCTGAGAGATGAAGTGTCCAGTTCGGACCAGAGTACTATTTAAAGCGTTCGCTTGTGTGGATCACATGACATCTGATGTGGCACTGTTTGATTCCTTAGCTTTTTTTCTCAAAAAAGAAAGGGGAAAATTGGTTCTCTGGCATCCGAAAGTTTCTGCGTTCCAAAATGATATGGTTCTCTGGCATCCGAAAGTTTCTGCGTTCCAAAAAATATCATTGAAAGTTTAAGTCTTCGAAAAATAGCACCGAAAGTTACACGTTACTTGAAAATTAACACTCCGTTAAACTTAAACCGTTTCAATCTCAATTTTGCTTAGAATGGATATGAGAAATGACATAAGTGTCTCTGACTCAATGAACAGAAAAATAAATCAGTTCTTATGGACTCCCTTGTGCTGTCCGTGCACCCCTGCCTTCTTCTTCCTCAGAAGCTCTGCCCCTTCTTTCTGCAGGTCCTCCAATGGCCACCTCTCTACCAGTGCTGCCCCTCCTGCTGTAGGTGCGCGCAGACCTCCTGCTCCAAGTGCCGCGCCCCTCTCCTCAGATGCTGCCGCGCCCATCTTCTTAGGTGTTGCTGCCGCGCCCCTCTCTTCGAGTGTTGCTGCCCCATCCTCAGGTGGTGCCGCCCCTCCTCCTCTACAAGGCACGCTGTTGCCCTCTACATCCACCGCTCCACCACAACGCGAAGCCCCTACAGGGTTGAAGATGCATTCCCGTAACACTCTTGAATGGTAAGACTCGAACCCTAACCCTAACTATGATTATGGATGAGTTGATCTGAAATATTTGGACAATTTGTGGCCCATGAGTGGTAATTGGTTGTGTATGTTCTTTGATGATTGACCTGAACGTGCAGCAGCACAGTTTGTTAATTTTTCTGTACTGCTACTCTTTCAGGATCAATCCGAAGAATGCTTGTAAAGCAGAAATTGATGTCACCTCATTCCCGACAGTCGAGGATGGTCGATCTGTGTACCGAAAGGGCAGAATTTTGTCTTGGTGGGTTGATTCAGAGGAGTATTCCATAATCGATATGGAGAAAGATTTCTTCGAACACTATAGATGGGCAAGCAATCAAGAGGCAAACTTCTGGTATGATGGATACAATGGTCAAATGGTTCGTCTCGGTACTGACAAGAATTGATAACTTTGTTGCGAGCATCAAAAATTGTTAAATTTATCATGACTGTGGGTAGGTCCGAGATGAATGAATGCCATGACCCTCTAGCTATTGTTGATGAGATGAATGAGTTACATATTCAACCAAGAACTGAGGATAGTGAGTTGCAGATTCAGCTAAGACCTAAGGACAGTGAGTTGCAGGTTCAGCCAAAAAATAAGCTGGTTGTTGAAGCTGCTAATTTAGTATGGGCAGAGGAACCACAACATGGAGTTACAACAGCTGGTCCTGATAGAATAGAGGAGGAATAGACAGAGCATTATATGGACCCTGGTTTTGATGCGGAAGGAGATGATCCACCTGGGGTTGATGAAGAATGGAGGTATTTCAAGAAGGCAATTGGAGGTGATGCAAAAGGTGCTGAAAAAGCTAAGAGTGAAAAGGTACAACCTTCACAGAAGAAAAAAGATAATGAACAGAATGGTGTTGATCTTGATCTTGATGTTGTGCCAGACAATGAAGCCATTATGATACACGATGCAATTGCTAAACACATTACGTATGACCGAGATAATCCTTTATTAGAGAAGAATTCAACATTTGTTGACAAGGATGCCTTCATGCTGACTATCAAGCAATATGCCATCAGAAATGAGTTTGAGACCTTTGTAGTGCATAGTGATAAGACAAGATATAGGGCAAAATGTGCAGATTCAGATTGTGATTGGAAGATTCATGCAAAAAAAAACTCCATGGATGTCCTACTTTCATGGTGATTATTTGATAATACATTATGAACATTACTTTTTTATATTATTGATTAATTGATATTACATTGTTTTAAATTGATATTACATTGCTTTTACACCTCCATGATCTTGTGTTGCAGATTGTTTCAATTTCAGAAAGACATACATGTGCAAGCACAAGCAAGGTGAAGGGAAAAGAGGCCACAAAAGGGTGGATAGCCAACAGAGCAGCAGATGTACTAAGAGTTAATTATACAGTAGGAGCAAAAAAGCTACAACAGCAGCTTGAACAACAATTTCCAGTAAACTTATCATATAGCAAGGTGTGGGAAGGAAGGCAAATGGCACTCAAAGAGCTTCATGGCACTTGGGAGAACAGTTTCAAAATGTTGTGGAGTTTCAAAGCTCAGCTAGAGGTAACATGCCCAGGAAGCATAGTGAAGATTGATTGCAAGAAGATAGGTGGTAAAAATTATTTCAGTAGGATGTTTGTAGCAATTAAAGCATGTGTTGATGGCTTTTTGGTTGGTTGTAGACCCTACCTTGGGGTTGACTCAACCCATCTCACGGGTAGATACAAAGGACAGCTAGCAGCGGCAACTTCAATTGATGGGCACAACTGGATGTATCCTGTTGCTTACGGTATTTTTTTTTCAAAGAGGATGAATCAAATTGGATATGGTTCATGACACAATTGAGGAGAGCAATAGGGACGCCCCCTGGATTGACTATCCACACAGATGCATGTAAAGTACTTAAGAAGGCAGTCCATAAGGTTTTCCAAGGTGTAGTTGAGCACAGAGAGTGTTTTAGGCACCTCATGAAGAATTTTAGGAAGAGGTTCCAAGGACATGTGTTGAATTACATGTGGCCATGTGCTTGGGCATGTACATTTCAGAGGCACCAATACCTATGGGACAAAATATCAGAGTGCAGTCGAGAAGCAATTATTTTTTTGCAAGCAAACCACAAGCAAATCTGGTCAAGAGCTAAGTTCTCCGAAGAATGCATGGTTGATTATGTGAATAACAACATATCAGATTGCTTTAACAATTGGATTAAGGACTACAAGTCACTTCCTGTAGATACCCTTATGGATGCTATACGAGGTAAAATCATGGAAAAGATAACAGCAAGGCAGTTTATAGCCAGCAAACTTGTAGGGCCAATCCTTCCTAGTGTTATTCATGAGCTAAACATGAAGAGTAGATGCTTGCCTTATGAAGTAAAAGGGTGTGATGGTCTTAAGGCTGAGATATCTGGAGTTACTAGGGAAAGCACACCTTGGAGACATGCAGTCAACCTTAATTAAAAAACATGTTCATGTGGTCAATGGCAACTATCCGAAAAACCTTGCACCCATGTTATAGCTTTTATTAGTTCCTTGAGACAAGTTAAAATTAAGGACTATGTGCATGACTACTACTCAGTTGAATGCTTTAAAGCTAATTATCAGTTTGACATTAACCCGATGGTTGATAAGACACAATGGCCTGTAGTTGATCCTAGGTTTGTGATGGTACCTCCAAAGCTAGAGAGGCCTGCGGGTAGGCCAAGAGTTCGCAGGATCAAGAGTAGTGGTGAGGCTAGAAAAAGAGGCCCTTATCAATGTAAAAGATGCTTTCAATTTGGGCATATTGAGAAGACTTGCCATAGCCCCCAGCAGAACTAGGTGCTGAATTGCCACCTTTAATTTCTGCCAAGTCCAGGTAATGTTTACCCTTTTTATTTTTATGTTTTTATTTTTGCATCTTTCACTTGTTTTTTTTTTTACTTCGATCCTTCCCCTGTTATTTTCTTGTTGGCAGAAAGAGGAAAGGAGTTGTTGCTTCCAGCTCTAGTAATCCTTCAAAATCGAGGAGGACATCAAAACTCTCTTCTACTCCTCTAGTCAGTCCGGGGCCAACAACGAGAAGCATGGCAGCTTCACCATCTACTCCAACTAGTACAGGGCCTATAACTAGAAGAATGGCAGCAGAACAGGCCATCTCACCAGAGGGCATTGCTAGAAGATTGATCATAAATTAGTGCTATGAATTTGTATTGTTGAACCATGCTTTTGTCAGTCTGAACAATCTGTTTGTATTTTGATAGCCCTTGATATGTATCACTGGTCTGTGATTTGAATGTTGATCAATTTAATATAAAGAAATTATGTCACGTGAGTTTGTCTTTTTCAATCTGATTATTCTGTACACTGGTTATTTTACTTCATATTTTTATATGGTCAGTTAGCAGCTATGTCACTTTCATTTGTAGTAAACAGCAGCAATCACATGAACCAGACCAAACACGTAAGAGCATTTCTGTCCTATCTTACACCGTTATGTCCAAAAAATAACAGAGTGTTAATTTTCGAAGTAACATGTAACTTTCTGTGCTATTTTTCGGAGACCTAAACTTTTTAATGGTATTTTGCGGAACACAGGAACTTTCGGTGCCAGAGAACCAATTTTCCAGCAAAGCCCATGCGGAGACAAGCCCCACCCAATGTTTACTTCTGTACCGAGTACTTGTTTATTAAAGATTGTAACAAAATATAGTTAACCAGATGAGGAGAATAAACTATGTGATGAGACAAAATACAAATATGAGATGAGATAAAATACCACCATTTAGGTGTGTCTATCATTTCACTATAAACTCCAGACAGTGACAGAAGAGTATGGAAAATTCCACATTGCATGGATGCCATACGCTCTCATAACAAATAGTAGGAGTATTCCCCATCAGCAACTGCAAAGAAATCAAGATGCATGGACGGGCTAAAATTGCATATAGTTATATATTGAAACGATGTATCAGCCAGCTGCTCTGTCCAGAGTTTCCCAGAATAAACATTGCAAAACTTTCTCCACTAGGGTAGTTAACATCGGAGTATACATATGGAACAGGTGAAGATGAATTTAAATTAGCTTCTTCTTCCGGAAGAACCCCTGAAGATGCCAACTCTGAAGCACAGAGACTACAATGCAGACTCCAAGTGATAGGATGCTGAACCAGGCAACCCTAGCATTTGTTTTCTCACTCACTGCCAGCATCTCAGCTTCCCTGCACAGGTGACATTTAATCATGCTTCATGCTGTGTGAATATAATCTAGGGTATAGTAGCAATAATCACATATGTTTTGATGTTTTGGACTATCAAATCATATTGCAACTGACTAGAAACAACAAAAATATTATTTATGCCAGTATGTTTTATCATTGTGAAGAGCATCTTCATAACAGCACTTGGTTGCAATAGGATCTACCAAGAGTTTCAGTTAGCTGAAGTATATGATTTTTTACGAGAGGATCGTTATATCCACACTACGCTGTCGTGTTATCAAGCATCCTCCTAACTATTGTTTAACCCCCTATTGGCTGCCATAGGAACAATAAGACTGCAAAACAGTTCAAAATAGTAGTCTTTTTTTCCAACAAAAAGTGTAGAGATAAGTTCAAATGCACACATAAAAATTAATAGATAACTTGCCTTGCTTTGAGGTACAGCAAGCGATGATGGATGGACTCGACTGCAGCTTCAAGTTTCTTAAGTTCTAATTCCACACCCTGAACCAAGAAAATCCAGATTGTAACTAGTCAAAAAACCAAGAGCATTGAAAAAAAAGGATTAATTTGCCGCTGGATTTAGACTGTCAGACCTCAGTTTTCTCTTTCTTGGCAATGGTATCCCAATCCTTCGCAGCAATGCCTATCTTCCAATCAAGATTCAGAGAAATTCCTGATCCTTTCTCTGCACTGTCTATCCAGAAGCATGCAAGGTAGTTTCCAGCTTCTGAGGTAGTGAATGCAAACTGACCCACTGTAGCATTTCTGTTCTGATGTACGGTGTTGCCATACGGTGAGGTGACCTAGACAAACAAATGAAAGGAAAAACTTAGATGCAAGAAGAATATCTAGAAAGCAGAACTTCATTCAGCAAAGCACCATCCGCTGTTAAGTAGGAGTCCATGGAGAGAGATTGAAGGATCGTAATACGCCAAGAAGTTAGCCTTAGATAGGAGAATGTGGAAGCTAGCACCTCACGTGCTGGAACATTGATTTTAAGTTTCACCCTTTTTTTCTTTTATTTTTCAATTTTCTTACCCTTATGCTTTGTCTCTTGCGGATTTGCTCTATAGTTTACACCAACTTGCTTAGGGCTAAAATTCTTTGTTGTTGTTGTTGTTCATAAGGAAAAGGTGAAGTCCTGCATAGGCACGTTACTTAGGAGTAAGGAGTGTTAAAAAATCCTGATCTGAAACAGAATGTCCCTATCTAAAGCAATAGGCAAGTACTCTTTTGACATCATCATATCCTGTCCTAGTGTCCTACGCCAGGAATTGAAGATACTACATTCGTTCCAAAAATATAAGCATAAAATCAAACTATTTTAACTTTTACTATTAAAATATTTAGAAAATTACCTAATTTCTAATATAAAAAATATAATTTTTATGAAAGTTTATTTCATGATGAATCAAAAAATATATTTTTATATAATAAAATATTATTGATTATATATTATTAATGGTCAAAGTGATAAAAATTTGACTTTAACTAGACCTAAAAATGCTTATATTTTGAAACAGAGGAAGTAGAATAGATTTGGTGCTGCCAAACTGCCAATTGCTATTTCTAAGCTCTGTAGAATGTATTTAGTCACACGATAAATACGTTAGATTCTAAGCTCTATCAAGAAGCAGTAATTCTCTGGCTCGGCCCAATCGTACGGTCTGAAGCTGAATTCGCCCCAAACCGCTAGACCAACCTTGCAGCTCATCAGCTTAGTCCCGATTCACACCGAGATCCAAGCACACGCGATTCAACCACCATCCCAGATCACGACCATACTCGAGACCGAGAAATCCCGAACTCTGTCCAAACGAGAGACGAGTTACTGCGCGGCGGCGCGTACGTACCTTGACGGCGACAGTGGGGTGGCCGGTGGGATGGGACTCGAACATGGTGGCGTAGTCGGCCACCACCACGACGTTGGGCTGGATCTCCTCGGACACGCACTTGGTCCCCACCGGCGGCAGGTCGAGCCACACCGCCTCCGCCCCCCGCGCCAGCAACAGTAGCAGCGCCACCGCCGTCGCGGCGGCCAGCGCGAGCGGAAGAGTCGGCGCCGCCATCCGCACCCGTCCGATCTGGGCGCGGCGGCGGCCAAGTCGCGGGGACTCGGATTCGACTCGCGCGAGTCGCAGGAGTCGCGGAGCAATGGCGCGAGACGGGCGAAGAAACGGGACGCGGGGTGTAGGGGCTGGGTTGGTAATTTTGCGAATTTCAAGAGGGGCTCGCGTGAAGAAATTCCCGAGCCACGGAACGCGTGTCCGTTACGGTGGGCCCCACAGGGGTTAGAGGCCTCTCTCGGCCCTGGAGTCCTCGTGGGTGATGGCCCGGCAGGCAAAGTGGGTTGGGCCAGATTGTGCGTCGAGTTTACTGGTGGTGGGTTGGGCTGTGAAAGGAAACCTTCGTGTCATCGATTGGCCCATAATGTGTTGGCTCTCTCCGTGTTAGTTTTCGAGTTTTGCCAATGTCGCTACACAGGTTGTTTCCGCTAGCTATCAAGCTATGCCTATGCTCATGTGCAATTGGAGACGGATTCCTCGATGCACATTACACAACCCATCACAACTTTAAATTCATATTGTATTCCTTTGAATGGATCAGGTTTGAAAAAGGGAAGATGAAAGAGAGCAACAAGAAGTGCCAAATATACAGAACTGAAAAGTGGGTAGCCTAGCAATGGCCTTTTTGGGGTCACCAAAATTAGCAGCAGACACCTGGGGCAAATTTGTTTCGTCAAATCACAGTGAAAATGCAGAGTAATTCTAACAAGCACTTTGCTGAGTAGCTTACCTGTGTACACCATGTCCATGGGGGATCCATTTTGTCTGCAATAACGCAGGCAAGCACTGTTGTGTAACAGTATTCAATGAGTGCTACAGTACCGTTTCTGTACGGATACAGTTAAAATCTGATACTATTCATCCACGAAATATTGTTCACATATTACTATCCAAATTCTTGCCACAGTAACTTCTCTGAATTTTACCCTCCAGTGGAGAGGATTACGTTCCGTCAATGGGGGTGTTCAAACTACAGGACTGCGTACGTACACCACCAGATGGAGTGATGGACACAGTCAGAGCAAGTTTCTTCTGGAGCGAGTAAGAGAAGAATTTTGACGAATGTAGTGATCAATGGACGACAAAAACTGTTTTTGGGAAGATGTGTGGCTACGAGAGGTACCAAAGAAAATCACCTACCCAAACCTTTACGATACCCGCAGAGATAACCAATGTAGAGTGAGTGAATTCTGAGATGGCTCAACTTGGGACTCTGATTTTAGGAGGAGGTTTGAATCAAGGGGAAGCGAAGAATGGGGAGAGCTCAGGACAAAACTAACTAAAGCAGATCTAAACGATGACGCATATTCAGTGTGCTGGGCACAGAAATTTTATCTTTAGAGGCGTAGTGAATAAAAGAGGGGAGAGGGCTTGGAAAATTAAGTTACCGCTCAACATTAAGGTGAGGACTCGGATCCGCTGCCGTAAAGTCAGTGGTATCATGACCCCTGATTGATGGGGGTTGCCACGTGGCAGTGACCACGGTACCGCTGCAAAGTAGCAGAACCACGCCCGTGTATTCTTGTGGTTAGAAGTGCAAGATAGACTGCGAACTGTGGTTCAACTAAAAGCGAGAAGCTGGGAAGAAGAAGTGGGGAACTGCGTGGTTTGCAATGGAAGGGAGACAACTGACCACATATTAAGAGTCTCTTTGATAGAGCTCTCAGCTCTTAATTTTCTTTCCGACAGAATCAGAGAAGTTCTGTCAAATGCTGTTTTTCAGAAGAAGTAATTTTTTTTTTATTCTGTGAAGTGATTCTTTAAAATGAACTAAGAGACTGTGAGTTGAAAAGTAGCTTCGTCTCATCTTCTTTTCATTCTGTAAAGTGATTCTCTGTTTTGATTTTAATATTTTGTATTAAAGAATCAAAAAGAATCAGTTTCAGCCACCAAATCACTTCACAGAGAAAATCAAGAGTGAATTCAGAATCAGAAGCTGAAAGCTCTGTCAAATAACCTCTAACAATCACGTTACTGCAAGAATGCAGTAAAATGACGTTGAGTCCGTGGATCTGCGTGTATGTGTCATCCGGCACTAAGCTAAAGACATGAATTATATGCGTACTGGTCGAAAAAGAGGCGGCAAAGCTGTTGCGGTCGCGCAAGGGGCAAAGGGGATCCGATGCCGACATATATTCGTTGTAGATTCAAAGGCAGCGCCTTTGGATATACGATTGGATTCCAGAGGGGACTGCCGGAAGCGTCGAATCAAGTGTAGTACCCTCCAATGAAATTTCGCCAGTAGTTAATTATAAAAAAAAAAGCTTTGTGGTGGCACAGCAATGGCGGAAAAGAAGAGCTTTGTTAAGACACTGATTGAGCAGTAGTCCCGTCTCTACGATAGCAGAGAAAACGAAGCAGTGCTACAAAGAAATGGTCGTACAACTATAATTTGCCTGAAACACATGATGGGCAACAAAATGGAAGGCAATGGTGCAGCATTCCTTCTGAATTACAGACGTCGTAGTCGACGGTGCACTGATGGCGAGCAGGGTGATCGATGGAGCTCTCTCTGGTCAGTCAGTGAGCGCACTTCGCAGGCGGTGTCTCGACGTCGGCGACGACGGCATGGCCGCCGTTGAGAGTGTGATTGTGCTTGCCGGTGCCGTTGGCGTCGGCGGCCGGCACCGACAAGGGCAGCTCGGCGACGGCGGCGCTGGCCTGCTTCTCGCCGTGGTGGTCTTTGCTCTTGCCCCAGATGAGCGAGTAGAGCCCCACCACTATGATCGCGGCGCCAATCACACTGCAACGTACCGCGAGGACAGGGAAAAGGAAGGGATTAATGATCAGCAAGTGATGGTTGTTCTACCAGCAGCTAGCAGTTTAGTTTATTGATGCTTTTGATTGTAGTTGGTGGTAGTATATACCTTCCGAGAGTGATCTCTTCTTTGAGAATGGTGGAGCCCAGGACCGCGGTTATGATCATGCAGAGCGGCTGGAACGCCGTCACGAACACCGGCCCGCGCGCGCGCGTCACCAGCCCCTGCACGTAGAAGGCCACGCCGGAGCACACGATTCCCTGGAACGTAGTAGCAGTAATTTAGCTTGTGGAATCGTTCTTAGCGAAGGGAAAAGTTGGTGTGAACGGCGACGAGAGATTACGTACGGAGTAGACGGCGGTGAAGAGGCGGGTGTCGAAGCCGATGGCCCAGGCGCTCATGTCGCCGCGCTCCGCCACGAGCGCCACCGCGCCGGTCAGTGCCGAGCCCATCGCGCAGATCAGCGCCGTCAGCGACAGCTCCGCCGGGTAGCTCTTCAGCGTGTTCGACTGCACGCGACACAACACAACCACGCGCCGGTTACATATGTAAATATGGCGCGCGAGATCGATGAATGCTAACTGCACGACGCCGCGCGGCGAGGTCGATCGGTGCGGTACCTGGAGGATGAAGAAGCCAGCCCAGGAGACGCAGCTGGCGATGACCATGATGGTGCCGCTAAGCCAGGCCGCGCTGCTCTGGCTCGCGGCCGCGGCGTGGGGGTGGTGGTGGTGGCCCCTGGACCACGGGAACTGCACGACGGGGCCGTGGTAGAGGATCATCAGCACGGCGCCGGCGACGGTGCAGGCCGTGCCGACGATCTTGGCCTGGCCGTGGAGGCTCCGTACCCTCACCTTCTCCATCCTGAGCACGACGGCCGTGACGAAGGTCACGGCCGGGAGGATGTTGACGAGCGCGGAGGCGAAGCCCGCCGAGGTCAGCTTTGCGCCCATGTAGTACAGATTCTGGTCCAGCAGAGGCCTAGAAGAAACGGACCAATGCAGATTTTCTTAGTGCACTGTTATGTTATCTATCACTGATCGTATTCAGTTCTTTTTTCCCTCTTCTCAGTGTTTAGGTTTCACTTGCAAAGGTTCTGGTCGTCGGGAACGTACTCTAGTACGGCGAGCCCCAGGACCTTGAGGAAGATGGTGACCGTCATCCTGGGCCTGACCCCTCTCTCGAAGAAGAGCGCGAAGGGCGCCATGAGCACGGTGCCGACGAGGTTGCGGTAGACCACGAGGACGTAGTGGTTCATGCCGCGCTTGAGCGAGGCGACGGAGACGATGTACATCCCGGCGAAGCCGACCTGCAGCAGCACCATCGCCAGGTACGGCTTCACGTCGCTCAGGACCTTCCCCACGCCCATGGCCGATCGGTCGATCTCTCCCGGCGCACACGCAGCTCACTGCGACGTGATCACGTGAGGCTGCAGCGGCCTAGCTAGCTAGGTCCGGTCACCTCAGAGCGCTCTCCGCTTCGTCGTTCACGGCGAGGGGTGAAGCAAGCTCGCCGACGGAGCCGCCGATTTATAGAGAGCGCCCCATGGCCGTGCCTGTTCGCATGGCGCAGAGGTCAGTCAGCAGCGTCGCGTGCATGCATGGCCCGCGCGTCACCCAGTAACGTTAGTCAATGTTCGCGCGTGCACCGAGCGTATGAACGAGCACACACGGTCCGGCCGACGTGGCGCACCTTGAGGTCGACCGATGGCGACGGACGCGTCGAGAGGGAGGGAGGGATGGAGGCATGGCGCTATCAATGGATCCGAGTCACTCGTGCACCGATAAACCATGATTAAGGAAGCGATGCGAGGACCGGTGCCCAGCTACGTTTGCAGAAATAGATTCGATTCTCCAAAGAGATTTGATCTTCGACAAGGAGCACGCCGGCTGCTGCGTGGTGTGTGCAGGGTTGAAGGAATCGTTCCGTCTCACGGTTTTGCTTCACAGGTTTCGACCTTTAAAATTTTGAAACTCGTTGGTTTCAAATGCTTACCATTCGGTTTTAATGGTATACTGGTTTTACCGGATTTTGAATTTTTAATTCTTTTTAAATTTTTAAATTTTTTTAAATAAAAACCGCCATAACGGTGAAAACGGACTTTCATTGAAAAGTGCAAAATCCAATTGTTTTTAATGGTTTTGTGAACCATGATGTGCGCACCTCGTTACTGACATGTACAGATGGTGACTGTTTCCCAAAAGGTATAAGGCGCGCTTCTAGATGCGCTCTTACACTGAGGAGAACAGATGGAGATTTTGCAGGCTCATCTTTCCCATTCCCAAAGAATCAAGGACAAATTTAAGGATGGAGTATATTGCATTGTGCATGAACCTTGGATGCATATTAAACATTCTGGTTACTACCGATGGTAGTTGTAGATAATTTTGTTTTCGCTTTCTGGCCAGTACGATTCAAGTTGCAAGTAGGTCGCGAACTTAATGCTTTTTGCGGATCATGATATATTTTTCGCGACTTAACAATAGTTCACTTGCAAAATCCATTGAACAAACGGGTACGTCTGCAATAACTCACAAAAACCCGCTAATTTATTATGTTTGTTCTACTTATACTAATTTGCATGAAGTTACTTACTATTATTTAAAATATTCTCCAACAAATTTTAGTCAAATTCGTTAAAATTTTATAGTGTGAACACGAGATTTTAATTATAGGGTCCAACTTTAAACTCAGTAGAACAAGTAAAAAATTATGACTTTAAAACTACAAATTTTTTGGATTAGATGTATATATAATAATAGAGTGATAAATTGTGTGTTGAGTGAGTAAGTTATTGGACTCCTGCAGTGACGGCATATTTTCTCTATGTCAAATAATATGTTTTGTGGATTCTCGCAAAGACCGCATATTTGATTTGTCTAACAATACGGCTCGCGAATGCAATGATACCCGCTCTATTTGCAACTTGAAGTACGATGATTTGTAGGCCTTTGAGAGTGAACACTAGAAAATCTACATGGCAATTGCCCCGTTTTTCGTGTATATTTTTGTTGTGCACCTCTAGTTGAAACAATATATTTTAAATTTATTATTTAATAAATAGAAATATAGTTGTCTTGACATAGATGATAAAGTTTCATAAACATATACTTCGGTTTAAAACAAAATTGTCGACATGGTCTTTTAAGTGTGACCCTTGTTATCTATAAAATATTTAATAAAAAGTAGCATCGGTACACTTTTAAGAAAGTATTTTTAAAACAAATTATTTCTAATTTTATAACTTAATAAATTTAAAATTATTTTTAATTTATATTTGTAATGTTTGATTAAAACATTGCGTTCAAAGCTACTGACCGGAGTTGTAAGCGGGAAAAATTGAATCTTAGTTCTCATAGTAATCAAGAAGCATTTTTAAGAGATAAAACAATTTAAGTTATCTAAATATACATTTTCATAACATATAAAAGTTTTTAATTGTAGCATATACTTGCAAAACATAAAAGTAAAATAAATTTATAAAAACTTCTCTTATATCTTTTGAAATAGTTCTATTAAATTTATAGCATAGTAATTAAGAAGCATTTTTAGAATATAATACAATTTAAGGTATTTAAATATATATTTTTATAACATATAAAAGTCTTTAATTGTAGCATATACTTGTAAGATATAGAAGTAGAATAAATTTATAAGAACTTATCTTATATCGGCACGACCGTTCATGTCATGTCTGCTCTTGCCGAGTAGAAGTACTCTCTTACTTTGAACGGAGAAAAAAAATTTCTCATTTCTAATATTTTTTTTCTCTTTCTTAATAATCACCGTTATATTTTAATTCGACGGTTAATATTTTTTAGAGTGATGTAGCACAAACAAGCTATCAGAGAACGTTTGCGCTTTAATATATTGCGATGGCACTGTCGTTCGTGCTGCTCCTGCCGAAACACGCTTCTACGTTGAAAAAAAAAGATTTTTTTCTTCTTTCTAATATCTATTTTTCTCCTTTCTACTATTTTATCGTTAGATTTTAATTCGACGGTTAATATTTTTTAAGGTGACGTAGCGCAACGAGAGTTGACAGATTCCATCGTTAAATTTTAATTTGACGGTTAATATTTTTTAAAGTGACGTGGCGCAACGAGGGTTGAAATAACGCACGAACGTTTAATATATAAAGATGCGATCTTGTTCTTTTTACCAAATCCTAATTGAGATGACAGATTGAGAAAAAAATTTCACTCCTGCAAGGACACAACCTTTTTTTCGCTAAACAAGTAACAACAGTACTAGGTTCTCCTAATAATTCCAACACATTGTAGTTTCTTCCAGATCAAGGAATAACTTTTCCTCACTCTTGCATGTACACTCACATGTCACGCCCACCACAGACGACTCCATCTACCAAAATCGAACGAAAGCTGTTACCATATCTTTGCATCTCACGTTTTCTTTTATTTCCCCTAGCTTCCCAGCTTTATTAAGTTCGCGTCCATGTAAAGGCCTGACGGCCAGTTTGCTGGGGCTCGCTCGCCTTTCGCAACGCAATTAGCAGGCAGCAATATATCTTTCACCTAACAAAAATCATGTGGTGCCGCCGCATCGTCTAGTGCTTGCTGATGAGTGATCCGTGACCATGGTGGTGCGCTCCTGCAAGGATTGCATTTGGTGGGCATCGATCTGAACGCTGAACCCCAGCTCACCTCTCCAGCTGCCTATGTGTCCATTTTAAGCTGTTGACCTAGCTACCGCTAGCTCGAGAATTATCTGGTAGTTCTAGTCTGCAACTTACTGTCGACACCGCGCTAGCTGCATGGAGTAGGTTGATGGGTGAGGTGGAGGCAACCATGGAGCGAGGAAGATGACGAAAGCCATGAATGAAATGTCAGCAGGGACGACGAGTCGCCGGTCCTGGCAAAGCTTCTCTCTCTCTCTCGCAGCTTCGTTTCTCCGAATTCATCGATCGTCGCCGGCGACGGTTCTCTCGCGGCGCGCCGGGTGCCGCCGGCCGATTGGCGCCGGGCAAAGCGAGCTGTGCCGTATCTGTGACATATACGAACTGCTTGATGCCGACAGAAGTTCGCTTTCGCGTTGTGATCGATTCTTGCAGCGGCAAGAGAAACGTGTTGAGTTGCACTCGACCGGCGGCGTCGGTAGTGCAGCTCGCTTGGACATTCTTATCCGCCCGGCCGGCCGGGGATCCGTATAAGCGTGCACATTGGACGCGGTTGATTGGTGCACGTCATTAGCGAATGATGCAGGAGTTGAGGAGTATCATGGTCATGGGATCGATGGGGGAGGCGATGATTCTGCCTCGTTTGGTGGATAATTTTGGCGGCTGAAAACGTCGTCGAAGCAAGAACTCAGATAAGCTCGGATCGAGTTCCCTGCATCAATGTTTTATATTCCTTTTTCTGGACAGTCATGCTGAATACTGACGTGCCAATTGCAATGATGTTTTATCCCATCGCCGTATCGTGGTCTTAGTCGACAGAAGACACTCAGGTGACCTTAATTATCTTGTGGCCGTTTTACCAGAAAATCTTGAAGGTCAGAGAGATCCCAGACTGACAGGCCGTGCTTGGAGGGTGCAAATTGTCAGTGCGGACTTCAGAGAGTGTACCAGAAGTGACTGCTGACAAGTACATTCACAGCTGCAAGTTGGTTTATGTGGTGGTTTCTTTAGTTTTGGGGCTCTGTTCTCGCCATGATGCTGGCCACACGATTCTCTCCGCTTGACTACGAGCTTAACATCAGATTGGATTGTGTACAGCCATGCATGGCAATCTAGTGAGCAGCTCTAATTGGACGTCTAAGTTGGAATAATAGTTTCTTTTTATTAGCTTTGCCAGGCACTCTGATAGTGCAAGGATATGTTGTTTTGCGAATTATTATGTGACATGTAAACTCTGTTTCTTCTTATTAAAAAAATAGATGTCAGACAATGTTCTAGATCTTTCAAGAATAAAACAAGACTATGAACTGAACATAGTCATGGTCCCCCACGGATCCAATTTGGTAAGGATCATCTTCATGCTTGCAGGTTGGGGCCGATCATCATAGGTTCGCTTTGGATATCCCACCTGGCAACTTGAGGTGCTGGTTCGATGCATCCCTGTGTGGTGACTGCAGTGCTGGCGTCGTGGACCAACCGCTATCCCCTCTAATCCATTCGAACTCTGGGACATACATTCAACACAATACGATCCTAAAATGTAGACAGGGTTGTCTAAAAAGGAGTTACATGCCACTGATTTGTTGGAGATCAACAGAAACTTTGATCAAGTCTTACTGTTGTCAGGATAATTAACAGATCTGTCATACAATATAGCCTATCAATATTACAATGTACTAGCCTACAGTGTCCTTAACCAACTCTTTCAAGTAGTAAACCGACGATGATGATGCTACTTACTACCAAATTGGATCCAATGTAGCAATATACTGTTGCATCCAATATACTCCCTCTGTCTCAAAATATAATCATTTTCAGTAAATTTAAGTAAGAGTCAAACTACTTTAACTTTAACCATTGATAATAAAAAATTAATAATGTTTTATTATATATAAATCATGTTACTAAATTCTTTATAAAATAAACTTTTATAACATGTAACTCTTTATATTAAAAATTATTTAAATTTTTAGATATGATTAATCAAAATTAAGAGAATTTAACTTTGACTAAACTCAAAAATGATTATATTTTGAGAGAATTTAACTCTTTATAGTTACTGCCGACAAGGTAAATAAATCCAGATTGCTTGTAGCCCAACATCTGCTAGGACGCTATGCACCTGGTGTCCTAATACACCTCCAAAAAGAACAAAGTTCCATACCAGCAACAGCCACCTGACGGAGGGCACTCACTTCTGCCTAGCACAATCACTGGCAGTGGGATATCGAGTCAAGTGACAGCTCCAAATCAAACTGAGAAATTGAATACAAATGAAGCACATCATAATTGCAATCATATGTCATGAATGATTTACAAATAAGCTAATATTAATCTGAAAGCTTTCTGATCCTGGGTCGAGCTCTCTTTGTCTAAGGACTAACAAAATGAATATCTCCAGACCTAATTGTCTTAGACGATCATCAACTACTTCAACAACTAGACATAAGCTGACACAACAAATTCGTGGAAGCCCTACAACATGTCACACCGTGTTAGGTCTGTCGGTCAGCATCAGCAATGAAAGGCAGGTTGGGTTGACCAGCCTACAAAAAAAGACCATGCCTATGTATCCAGCTATGTACTCCACCAACCAGCACCTGCAGAAGAAAATTAGCATTAGTAACAAACTAGCAGTCTAATTACAATAAAAACTATGTAAACACTTACAAATTATCATGAAGGATCATCCAAACAAAAGCTTATCATGAAGGACTGAATGTATTTATTTTTTTTGCTTCATTTTGTGCATTCATTAAAGTAATACTAAAACAAGAATACGGAAGCTTCACATTCATAATTAAAACATGAACAATACTTTTTTTTAAAGTACTCTCACAAACACACCTTTGGCTCAAATCCCGAATAGAAAAGAATGATAAGATCACTGGGCAGAAAAGACATCGTGGCATTAATACAGTTTAAGTTCAATCCAAGCTTCAGATCTGAGGCCTGTACACTTACTAGGACCCATCGGTTACAGGTCTTCCTAAGCTTTATCCTAGGCTAAGCAGTGGGAGGACAAATCTTAATTCTTAAGAATTAACCTAAAATATCATGACAACTTCTAGCATTCAGAAGAGATAAAGTACACAACACATGATGTACAAGGGAAAATTTCATGGTAAGCCTTGCTAATACTACCAAAAGAAAAAGGAAAGGTGAAAATGGCATGAAGGTACCGAATGGAAGATTCGACAGAACCATTCTTCTTTTCACATCAAAGGTACAAAACATATGAAATGCTACTCAACTTTAAAGATTAACAAATAGTATCGATATCGTGAATTCTATGTGCATGGTATCATAGTGCCTTCCCATTTTGGTGTAGTGGTCCCAGGCAAAAAAAGAAAGGAAAAAAAAACTGGTGCAGTCGAATGTAATAAGATTTTAGCAGACTTAATCTTTTTAAATCCGAAGGGGCACCCTAGCACAATGGTAAGTTGTTGCCTTGTGACCATGAGGTCACGGTTTCGAGTCATAGAAACAGCCTCATGCAGAAATCTAGGGAAAGGTCGCGTTCAAAACACCCAAAATGGCTGGACTCTTCCCTAGACAATGCGCAAACAAGAGCTATATGCACCGGGCTGCCCTTTTTAGCCTTTTTTAAATCTGAAAAAAACAAGTAATTAATATAGGCCATCATTTTGGGCCGCGAACAATTTTAGATCTGTGGAATTTGGTTTTCCATATATTGGTATTCAATTTGGTCGGCAGGCCCGCTTCTATCATGGAGACGGCTAGTTGCTTAGCTGTAGCATATTGCAAGCACAAACAAAAAGCACAATGGAATTGGATCAATTATCCATCAAATGAAATACGTTGTGTGGAACAATTGCACACTATAATATCACTCTCCAACATTCTCCACCGCAGGCCAATCCCATTTCAAACCAACAGAGATTTAGCATAACAAGATGACAAGAATCCACATGGCAAATACAACATGCATGATGAAGTGGGGTAAATCACAGCTGCAATTGCCCATTCCACATATATCAGCAGGTACAACTTTCGCTTTGAAATATTCTGTCGACTCTCCATTGTCAAACCAAGCGAAAATCAAGCATAATTATTGTTCACATCATTTAGTCTTTCAAATATTTGACGTAGGGGATCTACAAAGGCGTAAATGATGCACATAACATAGATCCCTTATGTAAACCTTCGAAAGACTAAACGACTTGGATAAAGATTGTGCTTGATTTACTCACGTGATTCACTAATGTGCACACGCAATATGAATACAACATATCAGATATGCGTGAAGTAAGCATACTTCATCAATTCATTTTTTTTACACTGAATCCAATCAAGGGCTTGTTCGGTTGTTAGCCTAGGGATCATTCCCCAACATGATTGATTCCTGGTATGGAATAAATCATCTTACGCCAATCACTTAATCCTTATTTATGGAAAATTCCACTAGGATGAGAATAAAACCCGGTCTATATCTATATTTCCTCCTTCCATGACCCGGAACAAAAACACACCTCCTACCCTATGAACGAAGCCAGGCCGCAGAAAGCGAAAGACATGTATAGGCTAGGTTTCATTCCCATCCTAGTGAAATTTTCCATGAACAGAAATGTATTACACTACACATGTATTCACTTAATCCATGTCAGGAATGATTCCTAGCCAACCGAACAAGCCCCAAATGCATCAAACATAGAAACTTTGCATGATCCCATTTTCACCCGAAGCTTGAAATAATTCTGACTTGTGCCTAAACCACAAAATGAATAAATGACCACGAACTTTCAGATTCAAATCAATTGTTTTTTTTTTGCTGCGTTCATCCTTAACTAGAAAAAAAAACACACACACAACCGAAGTTCTACGCTCTCTGTGGTTCTATACTATTTAAGCCATCTCAGTAGTATACACGTTCATGCCTAGTGAGATCATCTTGAACATGATTGTAAAAACACAGTAATAAAAGAAACACAACATCAATCGCTAAAACAGTCATAAGTGGTAAAACAATCCGATACTTAACCTAGTCAGCAAAAACCATACCAAAATGGATAATTAGGTATACATTTTTAGAATAGAACGAGCTAGCCTTCCATTGAAGGATAGAGCACTCAAAATGAAAGTGGACTACATTGCAGTAGAGGCTAGGTCCTGGACCATCTCTATTAGAAAAGTAGACGACATGCACCATATCAATGTTCTAAATATTAAATCCCCCAATATTAACATAACATGCTGCATGCCAAACAACTAAATATAAACAGAGATTGTGACTTATTGTTTACAAAAGCCATCACCAACTTTAACAGAGTATGTCAACCTATTAAATTTAAACAGAGATTGTTATTTGATTCATTACTAAATGCTTAGTAGTTAAAGGTTTACCAAATTACTCCAAGGCAAGGTAAACTAAGGAGTTACACCTTTTACTACAATAACTACACAACTAAATCATAATTTTGAACATTGAGCCAATAGTACCAAAACTGAACACCCAGCCAAGTATGCTATCAAAGGTAGTCCAAGCATCTAATCTACCACATCATGGCATTAAAGCTACATCAAAATGAGATAATCAAGTGTACATGCAAAAAAATGAAAATGGCATACATTATAGTAGAGGTTAGGACCTAGACCAATTCTACTACAAAAGTAAACCAGATAGGAACCTTACTTGACTGTTGAGTATTACAAAATCCCCCAACTTCAACAAAGCATGCCAAACTACTGAACTGAAACAGATTTTGTGACTTGATCCACGGCCAAATTCATGGTGGTTAAAAAAATTTCATAGTTACTCCCAGGAAGTTAAACTCCAGAATGAATCATATAGTTTCTATACAGTCAAAATGCAATATACAGGACAGAACCTTGAGCTGAGTCCAATACAGAACACCTAACCCAAAGCATCAGCATTATACAACATTAGTGTGTTGATGGTCTATTGTACAAGGAATGTTAGAGCTAGGTCATGAAGAAAAGCAACTACCGATACAGTTCAAAGACAAAGTAAAGATGTAAGCAACATATCACTCTAGCCAACTGAACTCAACAGCAAAAGATACCTGCTAATTTCTTACTCAAATTCTCAACACTAAAATGACGGAGTTCAAAGCAAGCAAAATCTATCATGCTACAACCATAGGACGAAAAATGTACTAACTACTAAAACAAAACTAATGGCGTAGCAAAACTTATCATGATCGTCAAAATTCAGTAACTCTGTGCTATTAAAAAAATACCTATAGAGGAAGCATTTGAACAATTATCAAAACAGTTAAATTTTCAGACAGTATTAAATCGAACAAGGATGCACATTTCTGGAAACACAATCCCAATAGTTAACAGAAAAGTACCAGTTTGCAACTTAAGTTCAAACAAAATACTGTAACTTAACCCAACAGCGAAACGATGATGAGCAGAAAAGAAACCAAGTTAGTTCAATGCACTTTCGACTGCATACAGAAGGAAATAGCTCATCTTGCACGGATCTAAGAATGGTTGAATTTATACCCCAGCTAAGGCCCCAGGCCTTTGATAGCGTCCATGAGCAAGCCATAGACCTCTTTCCCAAGATCATGCCAGCGCATCTGCATGCGCATATCTGCCTCAAGCTGTTGCCTCCACTTGGCCTCAGCAGCATCAGCCTTCTCTGGCGCAACCTGAAATAACCCCTTCTCCAGGGACACCCCAGAAAGCGCCTGCCGATTCAACCTCCAGTGCTCCCCAAGCACCTCCCTCACAATAGGGAGCCTCTCGGGCTGCGGCCCCTCCGAATCCCCACCAGTGTGTACCTGAATGGCATTCACCCCCTCGGCTTCCTCATCGTCCGCGCCATCCTCTTCTGGGCGCTCGCCCTCCTCCACTTGGTGCGCGAGCTCAGCGCCCCAAAGGTCAGCAGAAAGGTCGCGCACCAGGCGGTCATGTGGAGTGCTGCTGGCGCCTGGGGCGGAGTGCTGGAACTTGCTCTTGAGGCGCTTGAGCTTGTAGTACACCTT
>BCLF01000004.1:327854-346125 GCA_001602275.1 Zoysia japonica
TAAATAACCGGTCCATGATTAGTTACACAAGCAATGGAATTTAAAAACTTCAAAAAGTTCTCTAGATCTAAGGATTTTTTAGAACTCTCGAAAGTATGGACGTGTTCGGAGCTATTGAAAGAGGTTTTTTTACACTTCCTCACAATTTGATTTAAAGGAGTTAGGCCTGCTTGTCTCCACTAGAGATTTTAAAATTCTGCTTCTGATAGTGCTAGTGAAAATAAACAGACCGGATTTTACTACAATTTCACTAGCTGCATCCTGAAAATCTACAATCCCCACAATCTACTCTCTCAGAGGTTTTGTCAGATTTTATCTCACACCATACATAATTTTTTCTAAGTATACAATCTCATAATCTACTTATTTGTTTCAGCTTTTGTATAGCAATTTTTTTACAATCTAACTTTTGTGTAGATTTTCACAATCCAATAGATTCTCCTAATCTCTAGTGCAAAAAAACAAGCCTTTAATGGATAGATTTTTAAGATACTCTGCTTCTTTTGAAATGCAGAAATTTCACAGAAATTAGTTTAATTTCACAGAAAACGCAAGAAACGAAAAAAATTTCCGCATCCCAAAGAAGGCCTAAACCTTGTTTAAAATAAAAAATATCAAATATTAAAATATAGGAATAAAAAAACACATAAGTGAACAAAATACAGGAACAAGGAAAATGAAAAAACACAGGGAAAAACAGAGGAGTGGAGAAAATTATGATGTTTAGAATGCATGCATAAAAATGAAGAAATAAAAATGTTAGTCCCCCTAAATAAAATTTCAAAACTATACTACTTTTAATTAATGCATAGAAATTAAATTAATAACATCGCACCGTATACTACACAGAACTATGCAATGCACGAGCGAAGGATGATCATCACGCGAGCATTATCAGCTTATTGCGAGCGTCATGGACTGGCTAATCGAGTGCAATCAAGCTAGATAAAGCCAAATAAGCCACTGTTGTTTGGAGAACAATGTGGCTAACTCCATCACTGATACTGTAGGAAATTTCCTGCTGTTTGGAGTGCATGTTTCCTTTCCTCCAATTTATTTTAGAAAGCAATAATGTTATTAATACTTCCTCCGTCCTAAAATATATGTATTTCTGAATTTAGTTAAAGTCAAACCCTATTAACTTTGACTAATAATATTTAAAAATTTAAATAATTTCTAATATCAATAATTACATATTATGAAAGTCTATTTCATGAAGAAATTTTAGTAACATAATTTATATATAATAAAATATCATTAATTTTTTTATTATTAATAGTCAAAGCTAAATAAGTTTGACTCTTACAAAAGCTAAAAATGGCTTATATTTTACAAAACGGAAGGAAGTAAAATATAATATTATTAATAAAAAATCTCAGATCCTCTTACTTGCGGAAGTGGAGAAGGCCCAGATGGAACCCGGCCTTTTCTTCTGTCGACGCCCATTAGCCCACCAGCCCAACATAAGCCGTCCTTGGAGGCCGACCCACCGGTCAGCTGGCCTGTTCAGTTATTCTATTTCACACACGGATTAGATGGGCCTAATCCTCTTCAAACTTGTCCTAACCAAACAGGCCCGTAAGGCCGAAGTCTGGGCCCACCAGCCTACCTACCCACGTCACGTGAAAGCGCGGTCGCAACCGCCTTCCCCAACGGATCGTACGTGTGGTAATAAAAAAAAAAAGGATCGTCCGTGCTGCCCGTGCGCCGGCGACCCCCGCCGAGTGGGCCCACATGGTAACCGGCAGCACACCACGCGTCCCGTCTCCTCCCTCCGGCTCATCCAGCCACTGAACGCTGGGCCCGATAACACGTCGGGCCACCTGTCACGCCCGTGACCCGGTGCAACAGAAAAACGGCAGCGGACCAGGTCCATCCGAACCGAACCGAACCAGGCGACGACACTTGCTGCTACGCGCCTACCCTCCCAGCGCGTCGTGTCTCCGATTCGGTGGGTCCCATGTGCCAGCCTGTAGGTGCTGGCTCTGGGGGACGCGTAGCGTCCAGGGGAAGGAGGCGCCTTTTGTCGAGGTGCGAGCACGTCTCCCAGGCCCAAGCCCACTACCAGCGGAAGCGACAAGCGAACGGGCGCTTCGATTTTTTTACAGAAGCATCTCGCTTCTCTCTCTTCCCCATCAGTCTCTCTTTCCCTCTCGTTCCCGGATCTGAGCTCCTCCGAAAAAATCGTACCCACGAGAAACCCTAGCCCTGGAGGTTTTCCGCCGTGGCGCCTCGCCGGAGACCTCCGCCCGCCGCGGCCGTCGACGCCGACGCCGAGCCCTCCACCTCACCCCGGAATACAGGGAGCGATGCGCCGCCGCGCGCCGGGGACCACCCGGAGGCGGCCGCCTGCGTCGCCCCGCGCGACCAGGCCAGGAAGGCGCTGTGCGTGCGCTCTCCATTCGACGGGGAGGAGGCGGTCGGACGGGACCCCTGGCTGCCCACCCGGGTCGCCAGATGGGCGGCCGTTGGCGACGTGCAGAAGAAGCATAAGAATGGTCAGCTGCCGACGCCGCAGCAGCAGCCGGAGCCAGCAGCTGCCGTGGAGCAGCAGCAAAAAACACGTGCTGGGCGCAAGGGCTTTTGGGAGCAGATGGAGCCGTACTTTCGCGAGTTCACAGCGGACGATTTCGAGGAATTGCTGACGAAGCAACAGTTCAGTTCTGGCCAGATCGATCCTTGTTTCTTCATACCTCTTGTGGGTAGTGGCAAGAAGGTAGGGGAGAATCTTGATCCACCGCCTCCTCCTCCTGCTCCAGTGGCCAATGATAGCTCGGGTATGAACTTGAATTTGGTCACTCGTAGTGAGGAGTTGGAGAAAAAAGGAGTGCATGATTTCCAGGAGAGCTCTAATTTTATTGATGAAAGCAGCTTGGAATTGGTTTGTAAAGATGTGAGTATCACAGAGAACTGTGATCAGGATATGCAGGAGGTGATTGTACATCAAGAGGAGCACCCGATTGAAATTATGCTGGATAAAAGCAAGACTGAGAGCACTGTTGTACCAGAATGCAGCTATGACCCCATTACTTCTCTGAATTGGCTCTTTGGAGCTAGAGGGCGGTTTGTGATCACTTCAGAGCGCCCAAACAAGAAGAGGAAACTCTTGGGTGCGGATGCTGGGTTGGAGCAGCTTGTTGTGTTGCCATCATTAGAAAGTGAAGCTGGTTCAATCTGTGATGTATGTTGCTTGGGAGAAAGTGGCGTGATGTCTAACAGGATGCTTCAGTGCAAGAACTGTGAGTTGTATGTTCACCAGAAGTGTTATGGTGTGCATGTTGTGCCAGACCGCTTCTGGTTTTGTGTTTGGTGCCTACGTAATATCGAGATACCACGTAGGTTGACACGGAGTGATGCATGCAGGACAGTATCAACTCCTTGTGTCCTTTGTCCAAAGGAGAAAGGCGCTTTGAAACCTGTAAAAACCGATCCTGGTTCATCTGCAGGAGGGGAAAACCAAGAATTTGTTCATTTGTTTTGTAGTCTCTGGAGACCAGAATTTGTAGTGCAAGACATGGAATCAATGGAACCTCTCACTAGCGTAGTTGATACACTAAAGAATCAGACAAAGTTGGTGTGCAGCCTTTGCAAGATGATGCATGGCACCTTGGTCCACTGTAGCCATGGTATGCATGTTTCCTCATCATCACATAGTTATCAAATTAAGCTATGCTTATAACCTGTTTCTGATAGCTGTAGTTTTATTACAACAGTCTCTTAAGTATGTTGCCACGCCCTGACATTATGAGTCAATATCTGTTCTCTCTTTCTGTACCACGGGACTATGCTTCTAACTTCCTTTTTACCTATTTTTTCCTTGTTAAATTGGAAAGATGCCTTCTCTTTCTCTTTATTTATTTTTATTTTATGATATATCAACTGCACTTTTAAGTTGCAATGACCATAAAATGAAATAGCTGCAAATGGACAAGCATTGTTTGTTAATGTCTTTTAGAAACCTAGCAAATACTCCCTCCAGTCTAATGCTTACTTGTTGGTAATTAGCTTGTTACCACTCACAGGCAGTTTCTCCGTGCACTATGCCTCGAGCTTTAGTTGTTTCAGCTTTTCATCACTATTACGGGTTTGCTTTTGGAAGATCTAAAAGTAGGATGGTTCAAAAACTTGAGAAGACAAGTATTCTCAGGGTGCATTCAATTTATGGTTGCTATATACTTGTGGTTTTCAGGAACATGCAGGGCTTCCTTCCATCCTATATGTGCAAGAGAGTCAAAGCTTCAGATGGAGATATGGGGCAAGTTTGGTCACAACAACGTTAGACCATTGTCTTGTTAAATTGTTCATCTTAGTTGATTTCATTATATTAATTTTCTTATTGCTTATTAAAATTTTTGTAGGTTGAGTTGAGGGTGTTTTGTACAAAGCATTCTGCAGGAAGAGGTGTCAACTCCGTACAGAGTATTAGAAGCTGCTCTGGACAGAACTCCATACAAGTTGACTTGCATGATGGAAAACTTATCCCTGGGAAGGAACAGAGAGTGAGGTTCACACGCAGTAATAAGGACAAATTCACAAATGACACAATCACTGATTCTTGTAGCCTAAACAAAGCTCATGCTGTGGAGGTGGCTACCTTTCCAACCACTGCTGGAAGCCGAGAAAGTCAAGAACTTCCAACTACAGATATGATGGTTGATCAGCCCATGATCGATGGAAGTCTTGGTAGCCATTCTGGAGATGTTTCTGGAGTTCTTAGGAAGGTATGATCTCAGAACATCATACTAGGAAAGGGTTTTAGAAACCGGTCTGGTCCAGTTTTCGACGGTGCCAAAAACCAGCCGGCTAGCCGGGTTTGCTACAGTGCTAGATTTGGTTTTCGACCGAAAACTGGTCATCTACCTAAACCGGACCGGGCTGGTTTCACCAAAAACCACGAAAACGGGCTGGTTTTGAACGGTTTCTAAAACCCTGACTAAGATACAAATGTATGGTAGTACTTGTTTTGTTAACTGTAATTTATCTTTGCACTGACTGCACAGCTAGTTGACCAAGGAAAAGTTACTGTTGGCGATATAGAATCAGAGCTGGGTCTTCATTCAGAATCATTGGAAGCTGCTCTTGAGGTAATTTGAAGTCAACTTTATTAATTCGTAATAGTTTCATCTTCGTATCTCCCAGATGCTTTTTTTAAAAAAAAAATTAATATGGTTTTGAAGATTGAGAGAACAGTTAATAATAGAAAAACATTATTTATAATAAACACCTACAGTTTAACTTTCAAATTGTTATAGTTATTATCTTTCAAAGCCTGCGTAGCTCTATGGTGTCCTTGATTTCTTGCAGTGCCATGCTGCTGTAATCTTATCCCAAGATTATCTTTCTTCTAGAAAAATAATATTGTGCATTCACAGCCTGAAACGACTGCTTTCTCCCCTGGTCTAAAGTTGAAAATCATCAAATTGCTTCAAAACACTCTGCATATGCCTGCTGTTCGAGTGAAATCTCTTGAAGAAGATTCTTTATCGCCCCAAGGTAACAAACTGAAAACATCAAGGGCAACTGAGGCCCATGACGCCATGTTGACATTATGCTTATTGTTTGTTTTGTTGCTCATGAATCTTCTAATTCTCGTTTATTAACGCTCTTCGTGGTTTCATTATGCCAAACAAACGAATACAGTCTCATCTCCAGAGTTTATAACGGTTGTGGCATACTTTTGTTTGCGGTTATGCTTACTTATATGATGTTTTATATCTTTACAAAACGTATTATGCGTCTTGATTTGAACTCGTGCTTTACCATTTTACTATGGATAATGTACTTTTGTCCTATTTGCTACTACCATGCATGGCATTTCAGCATTTGGTGATTCCATGCTCCTTCTTTAACAAATTTCACACTTAAAGTGATGTTAGCAGCATCTAAAAAGTGATACTTAATATGTCATGATTAGAGGTGGTCTACTCGTAAGTAAAACAAAACCTGGTATTCAAACTTATATGTAGCTTGGTAAAACAAAGCCTGGTAAGGTATTCAAACTTATGGAAAGCTCTTTTGGAGGGTTATAAAGTGGGGCCAGAATCCAGTGGCCTGAGACTTCATCATAATTTATCAATTAGCTCCCGGAGCTTGAAGCATAAACTTTCTCATTGGCCTAATTTCATTAATTTTTTTTTTCTCAACTCAATTGTTCTTGGTTTTATGAACAGGTACTCTTCTTGCAAGTGAAAATAAGAACTTTACCAATGCCGACCTTCAGTCGGGCCATGAGGAAGGCATCTCTTCATTTAATCATCATTTTCCACTGAATGAAAATGATAATAAATGCCTAGATAACTTGATACAAAATGGTTCTTACAGTTGCAATTCTGATGTAAACCCAACATACGGCCGACATGTGGTCAAGTAAGGTTCTAGAAACTTTTCAGCCTTTCCCTATGTGCCCGTGCCTGTGTCCCAGGATATGCTTTGGTTCAACATAGCTTACTCTTATTTCCACCACATGTAGCATTGATGGTTGCGAGTGCTATATTCATCCTTCTATTGAGGAAAGGTTGAAAGATTTGTTGGGTGAAGATTTTAGTTTAAATGAGCAGGCTAAGGATTGTCATGGTAACTTCCTGCCATCTTATCACAATCAATTAGATGATATCATGTTAATAATTCTGTCTATATCTTAAAATTGACTTGCTTTTCCAAATCTTGCCCTCTTATTAAAACCTTATTGATTCATCAGCAAAGCTTGGGCAAACATCAGATGGAGCTGCTATGGATCAAGTTTGTACAGCAAGCTCTTCACATATACTGGAGCATTCACCTGATGATGAAATAGAAGGCGAAATAGTTTATTTACAACTCAACCTACTCAAAGATATTTTTGCTGTTAAGCAGATATGTGGTAAGGGCAGGCAGTTTTGGCTGCTATTCTAGTTCATCATTGCAAAGCAATGTTCGGTGCTATTCTATTTTATCATTGCCTGCTGTTGCAGTACTATTACATTGATCAGCCATGACAGTGCAAATGAACTTCTTAGTTGAGTATTTATTTTTTCGATTTTCTGAGTCCATATTTCAGTTCTCCATATATCTTGCAGAAGCACTGACACTCAAGGTTGTTCAGAATATTTCTTACGAATTGGATTCTTTCAATAAAAGAAAATGGGACCACATAATTGTGAATCAGTTCCTTCGGGATTTGAGGGAGGCTAAGAAACGGGGGAACTCGGAAAGAAGGCACAAGGAAGCTCTAGCGATCCTAGGAGCCACTTCATCTTTTTTTGCACCGTCCTCGCGAAATGCAACAATGAAGAAAGAGGCAGAAAGCGTTTCATCTGCCAAACAAGAGGTTGACATTTTTGCCTGTTAACTTGATTTGTGTTATGCATACTCTTTCTTTTTTTACATTTTCTTTCTATGTATTCAGGTTATGCCCAAAGCGAGTGCTGGATCATCAAGAATTGGCCAACAGTCGTCATTGCCACAGGCAAAGGACTTATCATATTCGAACAACAAAGTCTCTGTAGATACTGACTTTGGCATTTTTGATCTGGCAAAATTCTCCAAGAAAAATACTTTGCCATGCGATGTATGCATGCGGGGTGACACTGTATTGAATCGAATTTTTGTCTGTTCCAGCTGCAAGGTGCTTTGCATTTTACTGTTGTTGCCTCAAAGCGGCACTTAATCTGGTATTAACTTTACATTTTCTGCAGGCTGCTGTGCACTTAGATTGCTACCAACACTTACAGTATCCCATAGGTCCCTGGAGATGCGAACTTTGCCAAGAGATACCCTTGGATACTGTTATATCTGGGAAACAATCTGACTGCAGTGGTGCAAAAGCATGCTCAGTGCAGTGTGGTTTGTGCCATGGAACATCTGGTGCTTACAGAAAGACTCTGAAGGGGCAGTGGGTACATGTTTTTTGTGCTGAGGTGCTGATTTATCTTTTTTCTTACTGTTTTTTTTACTTAGTTTATGCACTGATTTAAATTTCTCTAATTTTCCTTAGTGGCTGTTGGAGACCACGTTCAGAAGAGGGCAAGATAGCGCTATTGAAGGAGTGGTACTTATCTTAATCTGGCTACTTATTTACTCTTTACATGGTTATTTATCTCCAGAAATACAACTACCTGTGACTTATTGATCTATTTTATTTTGAATTTTAAACTTAATCTAGGAAAGCCTTCGTAAGGGTAAAGCCACATGCTCAATCTGCAACAGCTGTGTTGGTGCTTGCTTGAAGGTTTGGATTTTAGATTTTTTTTATATATTTACCAACATGTCAATGCAACCTTACTAAGTTTTTTCTTTCAATCATACAGTGTAGTAGTGCAGAGTGCCAAATTACTTTCCATCCTTATTGTGCTAAGAATGCTGGTCTTTACATGAATACAAAAAGAGTTGGCAGTGTATTACGGCATGAAGCATATTGCGGCCAACACAGTATGGAGCAAAGAAAGGTAAGGACTGGTATACAATGTTGGCAGGTGTATGTCTTCTTCCTGTTACATATATAAATAATCTGGCTATTTTGTTCTCTTAGGTAGTCTTATATAATTACTATTCATATTCCTACCTGCAAACTTGTGCAGGCTTGCTGTCAGCAATATGGACCTGAGGAGTTTAAGAGCATGAAACAAATGAGGGTAAGCAATCCTATTAGATAATTTAAGTGTTGAAGAAATATCAAATTCTGCTCTTTGTGGAATAGAGCCATGGTAGGACCCTGAAGTATGTGCAGTGTGGCAGTATTCACACTATTGACAGGCCATGTTAAAAGTAGTTGACTTGGAATTTGCTGTAAGCACTGTCCAGCAGGTTTGTTGGATTAAAATATGACTGATATTTTGTGATGTTTTGGGATAAGGAGTGTCGGTGTGACTGCCACATTTTAACATGAACTGTTGAAACTTCAATGCTTATTTTTTTTTTCCAGTTTGCCAATTAAACTTTGGTCCCTGGGTTGTGACAATTGTGTTTTCCTTAGTTGAACACACTGCGTCAAATGTCCCAACTCCCAAGTTATGATTATGTTTTTTTTATTGATAATTGATTGTCCCTCCTTTTCTGATATATGTTGAACTAACCGGCATCATAAATAAAAATTAGGGAGTAGCTCATAAGCCTGGCTTGTCTAAATTTCCATCATGTTTCTATGCTTATACCATTTGTACTATCAGGGTTATAACTACTTGCAATATTAAACATGTTCATTTAGCCATCCTTTCTATCAAAAATATGATTAAGTCGTAAGCAATCTGCTTATGGTTAACATTATATTTCCCCTTGTGTGGCAGGTTGAATTGGAATTATTGCGCTTCCTTTGTGAGAGGATCGTTAAAAGAGAGAAAGTGAAGGTACAGTAGCAGTTAATTGTGTTTATTTAATATTTATTTCCCTCTGGTTTCTTAGTAAACCAGGCAGTATCATATCATATTCTCGTTCAAAATTACTTGGTAATAACGACAGTTCTTAGAAACACCTGAGTGTTTGTTCCAAATTATGTTTCTGAATGTGTGGCATCTGTGCCAATCCCATGAAATCAGGATTTGCATTTTTTCCGATGAACTACAAGTCTTTACATTTTTCCAATGAACTACAGTCTACATTTTTCGATGAACTACAGTCTCCACATTCTTATTGAGTCAACTTTGTAAATCTTTACCAGCGATTGATCCAAGGATATATATTTTGGGTTTGCATAAAATATTTCCATTAGATTTGTACTACCAAAACGTTATCTCAAGGCAGTCCTGTTCGAATATATTGTTTGGAGCCATATCTTTATTAGTTTCATCTCTAGATAGCCCCTAAGGCATCTACTGATTTCATTGTCTGTATCCTTTCTGTGGCTTGCACAATGGAAACACGCTAGTTCTGTCAGCTTATTGGAGATTTTCATCCTTGAAGTAGTATATTTTTATGGTTGCACGTTCTTAATAAATACCCCACTAAACATATACTCAGGACTTTGTTAATGAGTATGTGGCAGAATATATGGTGGTAATTAACGTGAATAGAAATGGACAACCTATACATGAAATTTGGCGTATCAATCTGAAACGTACATTTGGGAAATATTGCTGTTGAGTTCTTTTATGATAACCTTATTTTGCTGCACTATTTTCGAGTTTTTTTTTATATATTGAGTTTGTCTTCCTTCTTAATCTATCAGAAAGATTTGGTTGTATGCGAACATGACATACTTTCTGCAAGAAGGGTCACTGATGCCACTTCTGTGTGGTCTTCTTATGCATCTGGACCTGGAGCAAGTTCAGAATCTGCCACTACCTCTGTTAATACCAAATCATATAGTGGACTGATGCAAAGATCTGATGATGCTACGGTGAGATCAGATGATGTCACTGTGGACAGTACTATTACCAGAAAACATACGGTCAGGTTTTCTCTTCATAACAGGGATGCTGATAGGAATACAGCTGATAGTTCGACGTCAACAATATCATACAAGCGTAAGTTGGATGATGGAGAGTCACTTGTGCATAAGAATCTTCAAGAAAGCCCACCTACTGCCGTGCTGGAGTTAGATGCTGTAGAAAGGAAATCAACAGATAAAAAGGTTCGTACATTTTATGAAAATTTTGCATTCTTATCCATGCATATTCGAAGGCTTTACATTCCATTATACCCTTATTGTTCCTTTTCTAAACATGACATTGCAGCACAAAGAACCTTATAAAAAAGTGCAAGTTGTGTCGAAGAACAAGAGCCATCCAGAGAGATATGTATATACCCGCCGTAGCTCCATGTCCAAAAGAAAGCAATGCGATCAGCATGTAATTAAAGGGACTGGAGGATAGGAGTGGAATTAGGAACATCCTGTTTCCATCATGGAGAAAGAATGTACAGCAAGCAGGCTGGTCATTTTAATCAGAGCCTTAGTCACTGTGGCAGGCATGATTGGGCCAAGGCCGGCCTTAAAGATGGTGCAGACTGGGTTCTGAAGTATGATTTGGGCTTCCAACCAGAATGGTTTTGACCATCAAGACCGCATCAGTGTGGGGGCCAATGTGTGACTATTCATTCACTAACTCAATTGAGGGCAGGTTTTGTGGAGTGTGCACTGCTGCCTGTATGCCATCTGCACATTAGTTATGTAAAAGAAGCAAAGCAATTACTCCCTCCGGTTTTAAAATAGTGACACCGTTGACTTCTAACATCAACTTAGACCATTCGTCTTATTCAAAAAATTTATTCAAATATGTAAAATTTTAATAGTATTTGATTTATCATCAGTGGAATTTAAATCACAACTAATAATTTTACATATTGGAACAAATTTTTTTGAATAAGACGAATGATCAAAATTGATGTTAAAAGTCAACGGTGTCAATAATTTAATACCGGAGGAGTGCTTTAGTGGATAATGAGAAAAGGAGGGTAGATATTCTTTGCTAACTGACATAGACCAGTAGACTTGCTTACTGACATCCACCAGTAGGCTATCCTCAAATGAAATATCCATGTTTGGGAGCTGTAGCTTATGTGGGTTAACATGTATTAGGGGATCTGTATCTTTAGTGGAATGTGAGGCTTACATAGTTCTGCACATTTGTTCTGACTTGAGCTGAACCCTTGGTGACCTGTGGAGCATTTCATGTTTGTACAGCTATGCAGACTCAGCCGTCTGCTAGGTAGGATGGTGCCTTTTGTGGTTAACATAAACTGTTATTTAACTGTGAAGAAATTGCTGACATGTGGCATTAGGGGTCGTATCAATTGCATTGATCAGTTGATCAGTTGCTGCAAATTGTTTTATCTTTTGCAGATTGTAATTGTTCGGCTCCCACATTCTGAAGCCATGATATTTTTTGCGGGCGTGTTGGCTCCAAATGCTATTATTATCAAGGGAAAACTAGTCGGGGAATGAAACTATTATTATCAAAAGTCCGAATTTTCTCCTTCAAGTCTGAAACCGGATATCCCGTAGCGGTGAAAATGGGAATGAAGAAAATAAACTAAGGCTGCGTTCGTTATAAAAAAAAATAGAAAGGGATTGATGTGGAATGAGTTATCTAGAGAGGGGAGTTATTCCCTCTCTAATTCATTTGGATTAAATACTAACTGAACACAGCCTAAAAATTGTTGTGAGGGATTAAGATTGAGTTGAAAATCTATTTATTTTTGAATTATAATTTAGTAAGAATTGAAATAATTTGTGAAAAGATTCGCGAGTCGAGCTTCTTTTAACACCCTTAATACCTGTGCTGACTAAACTAACAAAATTTTTTGCTTTCGCTAATAAAAAGTTAAAAATTCTTCCGGCAACGAGTACTCGCGATCAGCGCGGAAGAGTTGCGGGCCAAACGCGCACCGAGCAAGCTCAAGCATACAAGCCCATGCAAACAATTGGCCCAGTTAAAGAACTGTGTTGATTGGGCCTCAATAAAACTGGGCCATGCCTATGAGCATAACGCGCCTATACACCCCCGTGGGCCGCTAACTTTACTTGCACGTGTACCGCCTATCGTGAGACTGGCCCCACAAGTCAGTGGGCACGTACCGCGTGCCGCAAACTCGACAAAAAACCCGTTCCCCACGGTCGGAGGCTTCCCAGCAGTCTCCCCATTCCCCACCTCAGCCCGCCTGCCCGAGAGCGCGCGACCGTCTCCGCAGCTCGCAAGTTCCCCCGTCGCCCGATCCGCGCGGCCTCAGGCAAGCGAGGTTGCACGGACGCCGTGATCGGGTGAGTTCCCCTGGGTCTCGTGTGGGATCGTCGGGTAAGATTGGGCCATTTGGAGATCGGGCGGTGCCGTTGGGGGGGGGGGGGGGGGGGGGGGGGGGGGGGGGGGGGGGGGGGGGGGGGGGGGGGGGGGGGGGGGGGGGGGGGGGTTCTAGGGTATGGGTTGAGATTATGGTGGAAGATACCGATCGTGGCGCCTGGCAAAATACTATTACATGGTGGGTGGCCCCTAGTCGGAGCATAGATGACAGGAAGCATATGGGATGGGATTGGTTTATAAGGCAAATAAATGACTATGCCCTATCTGATGGCAAATCCTAGAGGAACAATTGAATGAAAATTATTAACCCTATCGGATAACAAATCCTAGAGGAACAATTGAATGAAAATTATTAAGTTTCCCTTGTTAAGAAACATATTGCCAGACAATTTTCTTTCCTTCTCAGTTTTTATTTTTGAGCGAGGATTTTACCCTGCTCAGATGCTGCTGATTGCGCCTGTTTTTGCGCCGGTTACTGACAAGCATGTCAATTTTTTTCTAGATGGATCTCAAGGATAGCCTCTCAAAGTTCAAGCAACAGCAGGAGAGATGCCAGTCATCTTTGGCCAGCATAGCAAGTCAAGCTTCAACTTCGAAGCCGAAGCACAGGGCCCAGCCGATCAATGCTCCATCTGTTCCAGCAAGGCCATCACAGCCTATTAAATTTTCAAACGATACAGAAAGGCTGCAACACATTAATTCGATTAGGAAATCTCCTGTTGGAGCACAAATTAAACTTGTTATCGATCTTCTTTACAAGGTACCTCCTACAAGTTTCTTTTATGTTCCTTTTCATGTTAGTGCCAATTTTTGGAGGAAGTGATTCCCCTTTTTCTAGCCTCACAAGTTCCAAATCGTTCTGCACGTCATCATTCTAATTGGGTTGTTTACGAGCTAGACAATGTTATCTACATGTTGAATTAATCTGTCACCGCTTTTGTCTGTCGAATTTTCAGTCTTTTGTTAACCTATGTGATGTAGTGGTTATCCTGTTTTACTTTTATTTCCAATATTATTTGCACTAGACTCTAGATATTGCCTGATATTTATTAGATTGTTTGTATGCTGCTTATTCTGTGCTGAGACCACTCAAAATCAAACCAACTCCCAGTAGATTTTTGGATAAAGCTGATATTATTAAAACTTAGTTGATATGCAGTGAAGAAGCAAAATTAGAAAGAGTTTTTTTTATTTATTTGGAATGTTGTGTTATATTTATAGGCCTGTTGCATATGAATTATTAAGTATAGTACTGAAAGGAAACTATGCATTCTTTACCTTTAGTTTTAGACATTTAGTAGAATTCAGCACTCTGAACTAGTGATAATATAGCAGGAGAGCCCTCCTATAGTCCTATGATAATTTTTCCATAAGCTTCACTTTTCTGCAGCTTAGCAATCTCTTAATGGTGGAAGCTAATGACATCGTTGCCTGGAATAGGAAACAAAAAATCATGCAAACTTATTTTATGATTTTAGTTCTCTGTGAATTGATAATATTGTTTCTTCTGAACTGCAGACAAGACAGGCCTATACTGCTGAGCAAATAAATGAAGCAACTTATGTTGATATCCATGGTAATAAAGGAGTCTTTGACAGTTTGAGGCATAATCCCAAAGTACTCTATGATGGGAGGCGTTTCTCTTATAAGGTAATGGGATTTCTACTTCATCACTACTGATGCCAGTGGGTCAACTGATTGGTAGCATAAACCCACTGTTGTTCAAATGGAGGTGCATAAAGCTAAAAATGCCATTGCATCCAAAATTTTTAAGTCATCTCTAATTGAGTTCGCCAGTAGAAATGGTCTGAAATGCTGGTTAATCATGATGACTTGAGTTAGGGAGAAGCACTGGTCTTAAAGTTAGCGACTGGTGAAGTTTCATAGTATGAAGGGTTACATCTTTAATGTCCGATTGAATTTGACCGATTAACATATGTTGGAATTATGTATTTCTAGTCAAAAGAGTTCCAAATAGGTGTGTCTTCCTGTTTCCTTTTGAACTATTTGTAACCTCTGAGATCTCATATGCTGATCATTGGCATATCTGCAGTCTAAGCATGATCTGAAGGGCAAAGATCAACTACTTGTTTTGATAAGAAGGTTCTCAGAAGGTCTTGCTGTCGTGGAAGTCAAAGATGCATACCCAAATGTATTGGAAGATCTGCAGGTGACCTTAATTTTCCTTACCGGACACAAGATGTTTTTTAGACCACAATGCGAATCTGGCACTGCCTTGAAATATGCTTAATTATTTAATTACGAAAACTTGATTCTACAAGCTCTATAATCAGTTAATTGCTTGGTCATAATTGTTTCTTTGACTTGTTGGTTCTATAGATGTGATGTCCATTGACATGCTAGGACCTTGAGTGACCAAGCTAAATCTTCCATTTTTATTCAAGAGTGCTTGAGTAATTTTTGTGTACATGCTTTGCTCTAGGCTCTAAAGGCAGCGGGTGAAGTTTGGCTGTTATCAAACATGGACTCACAGGAGGACATCGTGTACCCTAATGATCCGAAAGCAAAGATCAAGGTTGATGATGACATAAAGCAGCTCTTCCGGGGAATTGAGTTACCACGTGACATGGTTGACATAGAAAAGGAACTCCAAAAGAACGGCCACAAACCCATGACCAACACTGCCAAAAGACGAGAATCTGCCCAGATCAATGGGATAAAACCCAAGGCTAAGCCCAAGAAGAAGCAACGCGAGATCACAAAACGAACCAAGCTCACAAATGCGCATCTGCCTGAGCTGTTCCAGAATCTCAACACTTGATTGTATCCCACTTATCGACAGCCAAAGAGGATTTATATCTCAAACTACCTTGTGATGCAAACCACTAATGCAAGGCTCCGTATCTGTACTGTGGACCCTTCTCGATGTCCTACTTGATGCAAATTTGCCATAATATAATCCAAGACTTGATATGTTCCTTTCGTAATTCTTGTTCTAACCAAATTACGACTTCTATTGAGTTCATATTGATTGGTGAATTTTGGATCCATTAGCGACGCCCGTGGACCAATTAATTTACCATATTTAGTTGGATTGCACAGAATAGTTGAGTATCAGCATCCTGGAACTTAATAAACCATTGCTTGGCTTAAATATTTGCCAACGACCATTGGAGATTTGCAGAGAGTTTGTTATTTTTACATTCTGACAGGCCAATCAGTATCATATGTAGGACGATGACTTTGTTGTCAATAGATGCTGCTACTGATAGCGAACAAGGAACAATGAGCTGCCATGCGGCAACATTGGCCGTGCCCAGCTGCTCGGTACCAGTTGCGGCAGAATCTGTTGTCTTGGTCCTTGGCTGATAACTTCTCGCATCGCTTCTGTACTTGTGCTTCAAATGTCGTGCTTGTTTTGTGACAGCCAGGTGTAGGTCATATGTGGCGGCCAGGTGTAGGCTTATAAATAAAAAATATGTTTTAAAAACTGCGTCGATTTTCTTTGTGAACTGGTGGGAGTACGCAATTTTCAAGATTCTCACATATAATATCTTTGTTTTAATTTCAGAATAGAGGGAGTAGCTCCTCTCAAAACATGGTTTTTGAGGCAAAGTTGGTCAAAAAGTATTGACCCTTGGGCCACCTCCATTTGTAGTCTTGTAGGGTTCGTATTCACCTGCCGAACCTGATAATACCTTGAAAGCGAAACCTTATCGAACCCATACGCGCCGAGTCAGCATTCCTTATCGGTCTCGGGGTTAAACAGAGAAGAATATGCACCTGGTATCAGCCAGCCCTGGTGCCACTGTAACATCAGTTAACGCACGCTTTTGTGTGGAGTGAGTCTTTTTCAAGCGGTGTGTTTGTCTTATTTTTCTCCGTGTAATAGTGTTTTCATGCTACCTCTTATTGTAAAACAAAGTGCTTAGTCTGTGATGATGGTCCATTTTAATGAAATTCCATGTTGGGATACTCTCCCTTTGTTGAACTTTTAAAAAAAAACCATCTTCCGGTGAAGAGCTCGTTTCGGATTTATCTTCCTTTTCGTGCAACATGAATTTATTTTCACCCAAAAATTGCAAGGATTAAGCTCCCATATATTGACCATTTGTTAGCCCGTCGGTGCCTTATGTCCCAGCCGGCCGCCGACAATCATCTGAAAGCGTTGCTGTCGGTCAGAAATGAAGTTAAAAAGGCGCCGCTATGTCAGCTCTTTCGTTGATAGTCTAGGCTGAACGCTGAGAGCCGGAGAGTGTATCCTATCCAGTATGAACACATTTGGAAGGAGGGCGTGACAAATCGCACGCAAAATTTCCTCTTTTGCTTCAACTTTCTACCGTCACAAGTAACGAAATGGCACCAAGATTCTCCATTTCATAAGCTCTACAATTCTAGCTTTTTTCTATGTGCTACACGAACGTTACGTCGCAGCTACGAGCCTGTCGCACCGAGCGGGCGCGAAGGACAGCAGGTTGTTCTCGAGGTCGTACACGACGTGCGTGTTCTGCTGCTGGAAGTTGCCGATGACGGTCTGGTCCCCGGGCGCGGCGTCGAGCACGACGCACATCACGCGCGCGCCGTAGTCCTCGAACACGTAGCTGGCGCGCGGCAGCTCCCAGTCGGCGCCCTCGAGGTGCAGCGTCAGCTTCGGCACGGCGGGCAGGCGCCGCAAGAACAACGCGGTCAGGGGGAGCGCGAAGCAGAGGTCCAGGGCCGACCCTTCCACGCCGCCGAGCGGCAACCCCACCTGCGCCACGAACTCCGCCTTCACCGCCTCGTACACGTCATCCGGCAGCGTCGTGATCGACGCGCCCGAGTCGATGATCGTCGACCGGAGCCGTCGCTCCGGCACCTGCAGCCGCGTCGAGCCCACCGAGATGCCCTTCAGCGAGAGGAAGTAGAGGGACGGCTGCGCGGGGTTGTTGATGAGCGGAGTGGTCCGGACGTCGCCGGTGTGCGCGTGGCTGTAGAGCGCGGCCGGCGCGCCGCCGAGAGTGACGAAGCTGCTCTTGGACTCGAACATGGACGTGAAGCAGTAGGAGAAGCTCGTGACGTTGAGCTGGGACGGGAGCGACCACCGGCCCCGTCCGAAACCGGCAATGCCGGTCTCGTTAGCTTGGAACACGCCCCTGTTGAAGTGGCCGCAGCCGAAGGTCAGGCGCCGCGCGGAGAGGCTACTACCAGCTGCATTATCCCCGCCGTCGTGTCCGAAGGTGAAGCGGTCTGTCGCGAGCTGGCCGACGGTGAGCGACCTGTCCCCGTAGTGGTAGACGTAGACGCAGCTCCGGTCGCCCCAGCTCCTTCCGCCACACGACGTGAACGGGAGCGCGCGGCACCGGGGCGCGTGGCAGGGGAGCGGCGCGTAGGTGGACGACTCCGCCGGGTCCAGCAAGGGCAGGCCCTGGTCGAAGCAGTCGCGGCAGGGCGCGCACTGCGTCCACACGAGGTCGCTCCCCGTGTCGAGCGTCAGCGCCACGGGCCGCGGCGGCGTGCCGACGGCCAGGTGCACCAGGTACTCGTTCGTCACGATGCTCCCGCCGAGGCCGGCGCCGGCGCGGACCCGCGCGCGGACCGGCTGCGTCGACAGCAGCCTCCGCCGC
>BCLF01000004.1:346361-363730 GCA_001602275.1 Zoysia japonica
GGCTCGCGTGAGCCGCAGCGCAACCACGCCGCCGGCGCCGGGAGCAGGCGCGGCGCGCGCGGGCAGAGCGATCAGGACCAGCACGGCCAGCAGCTGCCTCATTGCTTGTAACGCGATTACTGGAGGTTGCGCGGGGGTCACGATGATTATTTATGCCTCCCGAAGCACGCGGCTCGTTGCGATTATTTAGACTGAATACTGTCCAGAGGAACAGTAGTTAGGCGATGTGCGTGCAGCTGATGCCTGCTTCTCGGCAGAAGTCAGTACAGCGTTTTTTATAAGCAAACATGACTGTACTAAACATTTCTCAATTTGCATATAGTTTTTTCTGAATATCTAGTCCGGTGCCTGGCAACAAGGTGCGTACTCACAAGTCCAGAGACGGCAAATAGCGTGGCGTTTGACCTCGCCACGGCTGCTGCATACAATTAACTTGAATAAACGGTCGTATTGGAACCAGGTCCTCTGCCGTACTATCCGACATTGCCAGATCATTGGCAAGTAGCCTGAGACCCAACTGGTAGTGATCAAGACGCACGACAGTGGGTCCCCGCGCTATCCTATCACACTGGTGGACAGTGACCTAAGCTCCACTGCACTGCAGTGCTCGCCGCTGCCTGGTTGCTTCAACAGGGGAGGAGACCAACCGGCACCCACAAACCCTGGCGTTTACCAATTGTTCGTTTCCACAATCCTGAAACGACTCCCTCCCAAAGATAACATGCCGTGACTGATGACAGAGACCACCAGCACCGGGCACCAAGTCGCTGATCCCCTGACAAAACCGTCCAGTAAACGGTGGTTTTCAGCAACCACCTGGCGGCGGAGGCGTCTCTGTCCGCACCGGAAATCGCATGGTCAGGCCAACTAGAGGTGGGTAAGCTCCTTTTCCCCGTCACTTCGGCAGGGTGAAGCTTTGTGTTGTGCGCACCGGTGACTGGTGCCATTTTCAAGCGATGTAAGTTAACCAACTGCTTTGGTTGCGTCAATCGGGTTCGAGCATTGTGGTCCAGGCACTGCTGCCGTTCTCGCACTGAGATTGTTTCCGGGCAGAAAACCGGTGGCTTTCGTGCCAAGGGAAGCGATGCATTTGTCCATGTCGCTGTCTTGCTTGTCGTTCAGTTGGTCTCGTTGAGGTGGGGATTTTGGGTCAGGAAAGGTTGTTTGGTGACAGAGAACAGGGGCACTGGATTCTACTGTCTTCGTTCTAATTTACTTTTAGGGGACACATCATGTCTTCTCCAGTGGGCGTTGATGGCCACCTGCCACTAAACCAAACGGATATCCAACAGTGTAGCGGTCGACAACCCTCGTGAAAGCAGCGGCCAGAACTCAACAACCCGGCCGGTGTTACGCGGAAAGATTCCTGATATCGAGCTGACGACGAGGGCCCGACGGGTTCACTCGGCGACACCGACCGCAGGCGCGTTAGGCCGGCCGGTCCAGACCAGACGCGGCGGTGCGTGCCGGCGATAAAAAACGACCGGATTTTCGCCTGCCTGCCACCTCCGAGCAGGACAGGATGCGGGACGCGCTCGCCGAGCGGCGCCCGAGCGCGCACTTCCGGAGTGTTGCGGTGCTTGCGCGTAGACGCGCCGGCGATGATCGGCGACGCCAATGGTGCTGATTGCCGTTTCGGAATACTATACACGGTGTTCATTTTTCGTACCAAAAAAAATTATCATCGTTAACGAAAATTACGCTCGCTCCAACAACTTATGTTTAATTCCGTAGCTAAAATATTTTTATTGGTTTCTTTTACGTTTTCTTTCATACAAGAAATCATAACTATTCAAATTTCTTTGTGGATTTTGGATCAACAAAACAGTTTGCATGTCTCCCGGGAAAACAACAATCACATCGAAACAACGTAATCTAAACGAGAAAAGAAACTGCTCCTTTAGTTATTTGGGCCATGTCGGTGCATAATGGGCTGAATGGGTGAAAAGTAGTTATAGTCCGCTTCACTTATTTTCTTTTCTTCTTAATTATTTTGTGATTAATATAATGATACTGGTATTTACCATGTAGCACTCTAGTATTTAGTTAATCCAAACCAGCAAATTTTGGCAAACAGTTTTCGAAGCGATTCTGTTTTAGACGAGGACATTTCTGGCGAGAAACTGAAATGTTTTTTGGTTTAATTAAGCCATGGCTCAATCAAAACGTTCAAAATGAAAATCGCGCACCGTCAAATTCTTTCCGCGTCTTCTTCCATGGGGCCGGCCGGCGTTCTTGGACACGCCCGGATGACCTCAGAGCGCACTCCACGGGGCTGATCCACAAACCATTCCAATCCCGCGCTACAAGAACATCGTTTTCTACTTACATATTGTTCAAGGGCATCACCGACGTCGGCAAAGACGCGGCCGGGCGCCGACGAGTCGGCGTTCGCGATCAACGGCGACGGCTCGTGCGCGACGATCATCGACTCCGGCAGGAGCATCACCTCCTTTCCGCAGACAGTGTACGACCAGCCGTACGTCGAGCGCGTTCGTGTCGGCGTGTTGCATTCCTTTTTAAATTGACATTGTCCGTTGACTTTTCTAATCAGTTTTTACTATTTATTTTATTAAAAAAAATTTGCTCAAACATGTAAAATTTAAAGTTGTAATTCAAATAACTCTAATGATAAATCAAATTATATAAAATTTATCAAAATTTTTTGAATAACACGAATAATCAAAATTAAATTTAAAAATAAACAATGACATCAATTAAAAAACAGATGCAGTACATTTTTTAAGATAGCTGAAACGTAATGTTTCCGGTCTCTGCATAACGTGTTGCAGATAAATGATACATCTACCTGTCGTCAAACCGGCGCAGGTCGACGGCAGGCTGCGACTGCCTCTCCTTGCCCAAGCGGAGCTCACCCAGACCGTCAATGCACGAGTGCGTTCACACTCTCGATCGATGCTCCCTACCAACTAAGCTAGCTAGTGTTTTTGGTATAGGGTATCGATCGATCGAATAATCATTGTCTAGCTCTAGCCAACGGTGGAGTCACTTTGCCAATGACTCCAAAGACAGTGATCGATATCTCCACTGAGAGCTAAGAGATGCTCCATGGCATCTCAACTATTATGGCACAGCCGAATCCATTGAGCTCAGCTCAGTGGCGCATGTCTTACTGCCCCCGTCAAGTTGCACCATCACGAATATGATGACTCCCAAGACAACGGTTTGCACTACTACTACACAGGACCGCGTCGCTATCGACGCAGCAAGGATATTCGAGGTGACGCATACACATGCGGTGGACAACGTAAGCATTTAACCCATTACTCTTCTCCGTAACCCGCGACGCACCCCTGGTCAGGTCTCTCCTCACGTGCGCCTGCATCGTCGTCCTGCGACTGGGGTGCCATCGCCTGCAGTGAAAAAAGTTTCCTCCGCCTCGCTACGTGTCACCATTTGCATTTTACTTGATTCTGTTTTCTGATCTTGTAGGTTCTGCCTAATATTTTCAGCATATTGTAAGTGTTATGAAACTTATGCTGAGAAACTTTTTTATCTGGTCTGGTTAGCTTGCTGGTTTGTGAATTTATTGTTTCCTAATTGTTTTCCATGAACTAATCATATCGAGATCTGCTAGCTGAATTATTTACAGCCACCATTTTGTGTGTTCTTGCTACATCCAGCTACTGTACATATGTTTATTTTTAATTGTGACCTTTTTGTGACAGGGTGCAGCTTGGTAGTTGTACTATTGCATTAGAACCTACTCTTTTGGACTGACATTTTTTTTGTATTTAGGACACCCTCTTTGCTTATAACTTCACTGTTCTGTACCTTTTTTTATGTGTTGTGTAATGTCTGTCTAAAAATATCCTACAGGCATAAAAAATAATAGTTGATATTTTTATTTGTCAACTGATCTATTAGTGAATACAAAGTTTATTTTGTTACAAAATGCCATTTTTTGGTATAATGTGGACTCCAAGAGATCTTTTTTGGCAACATTTTTTAGTATTAGTAATGGAGTGTCTATTTTTCCAATTAGAATAGAGCATAGAACAATCTTGTTGGCCATATTCAGAGTCTAATCTATTGGAATGAAGTGTTACAATATCTGCATGGAGTCAGCATCATGTCACTTCACTTATTTGGAGGTTGTTTTATGGTATTGATAATTTTTTCTTGTGATCTTCACAGGCTTACAGGGAAACTCACTTATAGAATGGTATAATAGTTATTCCTTCGCCTATTCTTATTTGAACTCATATATAGAATGGTATAATTCTTTTGAGTGATTTATATTGCTCCATATTTGGTATCTCTGACTAAATATTTTAGCAAGAATAATCGGTTCCATCTGCATGTGATACCTTTTGTCACATTTGATTAGGATATATTATGAGAGAGTATCTTCTTGCAGGGTTTATTTAAATGAAGCTCCAGTAGAGGATGTTAAGGGACAGGATAAAGAACTTAACAATCTGGTACCTGATGCAATAGTACCTGCGATGCTGCAAAATGTAGTGCTAGCTTTTACGTTGTTGAAATCACATAAAGAAGCTCAGGTTTGTAACTGTGCTGTTTTGCTACTTCTATAGTTGATCTGTTCCAGCTGTTCTTATTCCCCTATTGACAACCTTAGCTTGTGTTCGACCAAAATGTTTGAAAGCCCTGCTAAGTCATTCTGCTATGTATTTCTCGTATTGGCATGTGAAATTTCTAATCATTTGGTTTTACCGTGATTGTGCCAGCCCTGTAGCAAAGTGAAAGGGATATATTTGGTCAATGAGCTAAGGTCGACTTCAATGGCTAAACGAGCACAAATCAGGTGACTAGCCATCATCGGATGCCCCAATGGATTTTTATTTTCTATTTTAAAAGGAGAGTAGTACCACCCTTTGACCTGCCGGTGTCTAAGTGGTTTTACTGATTTTGTATCTGGTTATATTATATTCGTTGCTAAAGAGATGACCTTCTTTTCTGATCCTTTGGTATTAGAAACTAACGAATTTTGTAATTGAATTCTGCGCAGTCACAGCAGAGGCTAAGTTGGTGCCTATTGGCGAATTGAAATTATTTCATTGCTTCGTTTGAGGGACAGTGTTGTGTAGGATAAGTATGTGGACTGTTATCATTGTTTCCTTATGCCCAATTGAGCATATATTTTTGGAGCTTCTTTACGATATTGACAAAGCAAGGAGGGATGAACCAGTTGAGCTTTCACAACCACATATTTTAATATACCAATTTGACATTGAGTGCAATTTGGAAGACAGTTATTCTCTTTCCTCTTCACCTTGTACAGTGTGTGCTGCATCCTAAATTTCAGAATAAATTTGCTTATGATTACCTAAAATATTAATAAAATAATGTAGTGTGCCATTTTTATATTTGCAGTGTTGCCTAATCAGTTTCAATGTACTTACTCTTTACTTCTCTGCTTTTGTTAACAAAGATTTATTGCGGCACGTGCACTATTGAGCTTGGCTGACAAGGTTAACTTTTGTTGGTCCTTTATTTCCAGGTTCGTGAGGAGTTGGCAATGTCAAGGCAAAGAGGGCTCTTATGGAGGCTTTTATGGGAGACATGGGATAGGTGGAGGAGCTCACAGGATACCCTGCTTTTTTGCTCGCATGTTTCTATGCCGCTTTATTTTTCATTTCCTCATGATTTGGCCGTACCTTTCCTTAACCTGGAACACGCGGTCAGCTGAACTGGACAAGGTGCGTCTCAGTTGCAAACTATGACAACATCAATATGTAGCCCTTTAACTTTTTTTTTGGTATACGATATATTCAAGGAGTATGTGACTGGGGGATTTGAGGTGATTAATAAGAGTATGTTGTTGTATTCTTTTTGTTGTGTTGCCATTATAGGTCTGATATTTATAATAATCATTAACTTCTTATTTTGGTACAACTTAATTAACGTGTTATCTAGGAACTTATTTCAGGCATTTCTCTCAATCTATCCTCCTTTTGTCCCTTTTGCTTCTTTACTTTATAGCTCCTGAAATATAAAGAGTACAAACCATTGAATATTACATTAATTTATTTTTTATGTAAGATGTTTTTTTTTTTAATTTTATGTTGGCAGATTTTAAAGGACTTCTGGTTTGCAACGGAGAGAATTTGGACCCATGGGGTCCTTTGTTGTCGTAGGTATTGAACTTTCATCTACATAACTAAATTTACTTTCACACCGGCAACATGTTCCAGAACGTACCGTGGTACATTATGTAATTATGTAATTAAAAGACACTTATCCCTCTTACTACTTTAGTCGTGCGAACTTTGATTCTTACCGTATGTGTCGCGAGTTGTACTGCATATCAGCATTACCAACTACCCGCCGATCACATTTGTTAAATACTCTAATGTGGTTGTGCTTATAATTTGTTTGGTTGATGGAATGAATGTCTTTCAGTTCTTTTCTGCAGACAGGACAAACTGATGAGATTTTTTTCCTCTTTAAGCTGTGTTAGCTATTTTTTTGGTAGTTATATCACAGTCGATTTCGGCATGAATATGTTTGACTGTAGAGGTATGGTGTGCTTCGCATGGAATTATTGCATATCCAGCTATCTATTTGTTTCCATCATGCTTGACAGTTGTCAAGAACTTGAAGATTAAATTGTTCTTATACATTTCAGATATTTGTGCCTGATACAGTACTATTTCAGATGGTTACATTGATAAACAATTTAGCACTTCTCAAAAGTGCATGCATTTCTGGCTTCTAACATTAACTTCCTTTTTTGGTGGTAGAAGGTTCCAGGGGCTACAGATTGGGCAGGGCCATGTGACTTTCTACATGTCTTATGCTTACGGTGTGAAAAAAAAAAAGTTGAGGAAAGCTGATGAGCTTTTTAATCTTGGTATTGCTATGTGAGATTCCTAACTGTTTGTTTTCTTTCTCTGTGCCAAGGCATCATTTTAATAACTCACTGTCTCTCTTTGATTAACAACATTGGTTATATTAATTGATTAACCTATAAATCAATCAACCATGTGCCTTATTTTCTCTCTTTTTTGACATCAGAAAAGCAAATACTGTAGAGAAGTTGGAAGCTCTATACAGGATATTTCTTTGTCAATCATCCAAGAAGAGAACACTATGAGATATGATATTTAAATTATGTCTGGGTCGGATGTGGAACCATCTTTTTTCAACAGATTCTCATGTTCTTCTCTTGCAACAGGATGATGCAACAAATGATACTCCAGCACAATGTACCATTGCCGTTGACTTGAAACGTGGTGAAATCAATAGGTTTGATATGCCTGTGTTTCAGCATGAGCTATAGATGATTGCTAATACTGTATATGATGTGGCAAGAGCATAGACCGCAGAGAACTTCACCTAAGTAATTACCAAAGGCACAGCAAAGGTTAGCACCATTATAGTATAAAAATTTTAAAACATCTAGCTGAGCATGTAAGGTTTTCTATGATAGTGATCACTGACTCCGTTGTACTCTTGCAGAGTCGATGGGAAGCTGTTGCCAAAAAAGAGCTGATAGATGGGCACCCTGGAACACAGGAAGATACTGTGGGAACAAAGAAAATAAAATGATGCCTGCTAGGTGGGCATCACACAAGGTATTTTCTATAAAGCTACTATTTTTATTTTAATGTGATCCATGTGAGATTTATCGACTGTTGTTGATTCATTGTTGTGTGTCAATATCGTCATTGTTGTACAGGCTCCACAAAAATTAGGAGAGCAGAAGTTTAGTCAACTCGAGGTACCTCTTCAATAGATAATGAATGTCAACGGTATGTCATTTGACATCTTCTAATGTCAAATATGCCTATAAGAATATCCAAAGTTGGTGATTACATATGATTTTAAACAACCTTTCTTTTCAATTGTCAGGGTACCAGCGCAGCATGTGCCAAGGAGCCCAAATCCTTTTTTCTGAAGCTCAGGCAAGCCAGAAGCAAAAACCTGAAAAAGTACGTGTGCCTGGTATTATATGCTTCTTAGCCTTCGATTTATTTTTCCAATGCCCGAAACAGTCCTAATTTCAATAATAGTAAAGCTGAACTTCTAAAGGAGAATCCATTGTACAACTTCCCTCTAAGCAAACTTATAACCAGCATTTAATTCTGTACAATTTTTATTTATTGAATTTGTTATGAATGATTGTTGTGTGATTGTGCATTTGTGCAATAATAAGCTTTAGCCTCTCAAGCTTAAACGACTATCAAGGTGGTAGGTTTATTTTTTAATATTGTAATTCACTAATGTTCTGCACTAAAATGATTGATTATCCATGTCGAAAAGAGCTTTATTGAAAAAAGGTACACAAATTAGTGTTTATTAATTATGCTAAATAGTAACTTTTTCCCTAAATTTGTATTTATCAGCTATGAACACAAGGTATTTTCCCTAGATACCTATTCTAATATATGTTATTACTATCCACCTTCATACATCCTATGCTATATATAGTATTATCCATATCATTCCTTGACATCACTGATCACTGTCTAAGAATTAGTCAAATATAGTAAACACAATACTCAAAATGATTATGTTTCTTCGACCTACTTAGTTAATTCTATATTTAGTCTCCATACTATACTATATCTATTACTGTTACAAATAAAAGCACAAATAGCTATCTTTCCTTCTTCATAAAATTATTACTCACTTATCTGCAAATAAGATCACGTGGTAAACAGTTTCAATTGTGAAATTAGCTAACAACAGCAAAAAAAAGGTTTACTATTCGCACATACTTCCTTTCTATGCACTGTAGCAAAGGCATATGCGCGAGTTACCTATATAAACATGATCTAAATTATGCATATTCTTTTGTTAACAAATTTCTTCTTTGATTACTGCAGCAATAGAAATCATCAATCAACTCTTCAGTGCTCGACACCATCTAAGTATCTACTCACGCAAACAACTTAGCTGTAACTACAAGGTATTTTTCCCAAATACCTATTATAATATGTATTATCTTTATTGTCTATCTACATACATCCTATGCTATATATGGTATTTACCATGTCGTTCATTCACATCACTAATCACTGTCTAAGAATTAGTCAAATATAGTAAACACATATCATTGTGCCGCATCTACTCTTAACACATTTGTGATGTTTCTTTATCCAGATGGAAAATCCATTTCTCTCAAGATGCACACTTCTTACCGCTGTCCTAACAGAACTTTCATTGGGCACTCCAACGTACATCTATGAAAACAACAGCAACAAGAAGACAAGATGCCAAATACGGTTCTACTCGCCAACTGGTCCTTCTGACCTTGACACTGATGATATGCAGTATATCTGGAGTTGCTGGTTCCCATGCCCCATAAAAGCAAAAGAACATGCAGCCACCCGTGCTCTTAATTATCTACAATCATAAATCAATTTCACTAACCGTGATTACAGCTACTGTATAATACAAGATCTGATCCAGTATGATAGGCAGCTGTCAGCTCAATGCTACCATATGATAAAAGTAATTGACAATCTACTTCTCGCATGGATCACTATGACAAGTGCAATGAGTGACATATCCTACTACAAGTCACAATCTTTCTATAGAACTACTGCCTTCTAAACACAGTTGATGAAATTCCCATAAAATCTCTTCTTCAGCAGATGACAGAAATAAGTGATAGATTGCTCAACCTTGTGACCATGATTCTTCGGGTTTGAGATGTTGTTGGCTGTGGGTAACGCAACAGTTTTAGAAGTGCTAGAGTTGTACGTTACTTGACCCGTTGCACATAATTTTTCCTCAATTTTTTGTTCCTTCCTCTCTTTGTTAGTTTTTGCAACGGATAGGCCACATGTTAGTTTCTATTTTTTGAAAGACATGATTTATGTGTACCATGTAGCCTCTGCTTTGTAAAATGTTTTGAGATTCCTTTTAGATAGGTTAGTTAAATAATTTTTTATATAGATAGGCAGTGAGTGTTGCCAGCTGAATAATCATGACTTTGTGCTTCACTCTCTTGCTGGATTTGGCTTCTTCACCACCCTCACTCACCATGCCCATCTCTTTTAAATTGGTGAGTGTAGGTGTCTGAAATACTGCTTTCCTGCTGTGTTGTTTTCAATTATTTGCAATATTCATTCAAGAAACTATTGACAAATAGAAGCTGTCCTAAATGCAGTATTCTTCAATCAGATTGTGTTTGGCTTCTTCATCACCCTCACGCATCATGTTATTTTTATGTTCTGCTACGCTGATAACATGTAGGCTACGTGCATTGATGTGCCTGTATATCATCATGTACAGATATGACACGTTCGATTGGATCAGATCGATTGCAGCGGTTTGAAATTTTTATTGTTCAGCAATTTGTGGATTAAGTTCACATTGGTGCACCATTCTTATGATATCTTTATTTTCAGGTATTATTTGGGAAACCAGATGTTCCGAACTTATTTTGGATTGTTCAAGGAGGATTAGATCCGGTTCGTAGTTGGGCTTATTTAGCCTATAATATTTAATTTTATTGATACTTTTTAGTACATGTCAAAAATTTGCGCTAATTGATACATGTTAATTACAAAGAACAGTTTTTAATGTGATTCTACATTTAGATTAATCAATGGGCGCACGGAGGCGTGCCCCCTCTACTATTTCGTCACTAAAAATCAATTTTCGATGGCGTGAGTCAGTCTTCACACTGTAGAGCATGTGTACAGCTGATTTTTTTTTTGTTCTCTTATATCAATCACTAGAGTAAAAAGCCCTTTGCAACCCAGTTGTTACGCTCGACCACCTTCAGAGGAAAAAAAAAAGATGTTATGCTCGACCATCTTCGCAAAAAATGTTGATATGCTCGACATATGGTAGTGGACGTTGCATATTTGCATGTCAATCCGAAGGTTCCACTCGCTATAACTGTGACCTGAAGATTAAAATTCTCGAGTTCAATTTCCCAGTCTGTGCAATTTATTAACATAGTTGTCGACGATTCCTATTCCACACCTAAGATCTACTCCCTCTCGTCTCATAATTGTTAATAATTGTTAATGTTTTGAAAAATAATATGGTCTCTAAAATATAATTTTAACTTATATTTTTATAAGTTATTATTTTAAAATTGCATATGTATATTTTTATGAAAAAGTTTTTTGAGATAAATTTGTTCATAGAGTTTTTACATTTTCAAACTTTAGTTTATGTTTCTAACATTTGACTCAAGTCTTATCCTAAACGTCAAGAATTATCCTAAACGCCAAGAATTATGGTAGCTGTTAAAATAAAATTGTCCATATCTTTCTTATTAGTTTAAAATTTTATATTAGTTGGCTGGCGCATAGTATCCAATTGCTGGAAACATGTCTCCCCAGCAGGATGATAAATTTATTCACCAAGACATGTCAGTTGAAGCGGAGTGGTCCATAGTATAAGCTCTCCTAGACAAGACTTGCAATCGAAAGAATTAAGAACAAATTTCACAAGATTACGACAGTGGCACAGTTCCATTTTTTATTTAGCATTACCACAAACAAGTAGAAGCGTATTATTTCACGCTTGCATGTACGCGCATGTAGTGCGTCGCGTACTGAAGTCACTGTTTGCGACTTCCTTTTTAAGGGAAAAATTAAGGTCACAGCTTGTCATCACACTTCGCAGGGGCGAAGTGCAGCTTCTCGTTCTTCAAGTCGTAGATGATGTGCATGTTCTGCTGCTGGAAGTTGCCGATGAGGCTAGGGTCGACGCCCTCCCCCCCTGCCATTATCAGGCACATGGTTCCGTTCTCGAAATACATGTAGTTCTCGAGGGGCAAATCCATGTCCGCGCCCTCCAGGTGGAACACCAGCTTCGGCACGGCCACCTTCTTCTCGTCGGCTCCCTTGGGCAAGGTAAAGCACGTAAATCCGCTGTCGTCCGTGTTAACCGGTAGACGCAGCTGCGCCGAGAACGCGGTCGTGATCTTGTCGTGCACGGCCTGCGGGAAGGTTGTGACGCTGGTGCCGGAGTCGATGACCGTCCCGCCCGTGCCGTCGCTCTTGATCGCAAACACCGACTCGTCGATGGGCAGCCGCGTCGAGCCGACGGTGATGCCTTTGAACGAGAGGTAGTAGAACGTGGCGGCCCCGTTCCTGTAGCGTGGCATCGGAGTGGACTGGCCCGGCCCCGTGACGGGTGCCCTTCTGAGGTCGGCCACCGCGCCCAAGAAAACCGGGCTGCTCTTGCCGGGCTCGAACATGGAGGTGAAGCAGTGCGAGAACCCTTCGACCTTGAGCTGCGACGGCAGCGACTGCGCCCCGCGGCCGAAGCCGGCGATGCCGGACTCGTTCGACCTGAACAATCCAACGTCGTAGAGTCCACATCCGAAGTATAAGTACTGCCGCACGACCGTGCTGCCGCTGGAATCCTTGAAGGTGAGGATGTCCCGGACGATTTGGCCCGCCGTGACGGACCCGTCGCCGTACGAGTCGAGGTAGAAGCACACCGGGCTCCTGAGGTAGCACGCGGAGATGCTGGACCCTTTGCAGAGGGGGTCGTAGCACGAGACGGGGAGGATGGTTTTGGAGGCTTTGTAGTCGAAGTACGGGAACGGCTGGTCGAAGCAGTCGGGGCAGGGCAGGCACTGCGTCCAGACGAGGTTGCTGCCCGTGTCCAGCGTCAGCGCCACCTGCTGCGGCTGCGGCGTGCCGATGCCGAAGTGGATGAGGTACTCGGTTGAACGATGCACCACGGGGCCAGGCGACGCGGGCGCGGTCACGAACAAACCGTGGTTGCCGCCGCCGCCGCCGCCGTGATTGCCGCCGCCGCCGCCGCCGTGGTTGCCGCCGCCGTGATTGCCGCGATGGTGAAGGCTGGTGGCGCGGGCCCTCGAACGAGCCGCCATCCGGGTGACCAGCTCCCACTTGGTGAAGCCGCGCCCGCTGTCCACGTGGGTCAGGTCGGCGCGCATGGTGACGCCGGCGGCCGAAACGACCGACATGGCAAGCAACGCCGTTACGAGGAGCGCACAAGCCAAAAGCTGCTTCATCGACACGTTCGTCATGGTGCACGCGCCACGCGCGGCGCTCGTGCGCGTACGGTGAGGCGCGTTCTTCACCAGGTTTGAGTTCCTTGGGATTGAGTAGAACTCGCGCCAACTGGAGGGCTATATATAGCGACGGTGGTAATCGTACGGAAGTCAAAACAGCGTCAGAAGCCGCTCGATGAAAAAAAAATAGTGATCATTCTCGTAATCTGCTTGATTAATAGTACTATGTTGGTGAACCTGACATGTGACGTAGCTTCTGCCTTTTTAATCAGCTGTTCGAATTAGGGTTTAAAAAAACTGATCCTATAGCGATTTTCGAAATGGTGTAAAAACGCCCAGCTTACCCTTTTTGCCGGCACGGTTTTGAGCAACAACCGAATCGGATCGATTTTACCGAAAACCACAACAATCGGTTAGTTTTTAGCGGCTGATTGCAATCTAAATATATATAATCAAATATTGATATAAGATATACTCTATCCATTCTAATTTTTTTGCCAGTTGAAGTTTTTATTGGTTAGCTCAAATATGAACTTATCTTTGACAACAATTTCAAAACTAAGGAAGTATTTACAACAAGAAGGGGCATGCATCACCATCTCTCCATCCCAATATAAACTGGTGGCAGCAAACAAAAGCTGACCGTAGGAGTCTCAAAACGGAATAACGAGGACAAGTGTCAAAGGAAATGGAACCCGTTGGCATAGGAGTACTTCTTTGTCTACCTTTGTACGATAAAGATGGGAACGTAGTAGAAGGCATGTTTGGGCTTGTACGACATTCTGACGTGGGAAACAAATGTACCTGTCAGTCCGATCTCAAGACTCGAGCGTCGACAGTACCTATAAAAGCATAGTAGGCTATAAAGCTACTCTCTCTGTTCAGAACAAAGTGTTTTTTCTAGATTTAGTGAAATTATTTAACCAATGATTTTTATGAATATAAATTATTTTTAATATATATAATATATATTATAAAAATATTTCTTATAAAAAAATTAAAAGTATAAATATTAGTTTTTTTAAAATTAACCAAATTTATAGAAATCATTGGTCAAAGCTAAATGATATAAAATCCAAACAAACATTTATTTTGAGACCTAGGTAGTACTACGTTTAGCTTTGTTCGAGATTCTAATGTGGAAGACAACGGTGGGCATTTTCAAAGGTACATCTTTATTTTTAAATTGATATCGTTATTGACTTTTAACATCAATTTTGAATATTTGTTTTATTCAAAAAATTTATTTAAATGTGTAAAATTTAAGTTGTGATTCAAATAATTCTAATGATAAATCAAATTATAACAAAACATATAATACTTATCAAAACTTTTTTAATAAGATAAATGATCAAAGTTGATGTTAGAAGTTAACGGCGACATCAATTTAAAAACGAAAGTAGTACTTCATTGCCCAAAATTCGCCGTGGAGATCATTGTGACAATAACAAACATGAGACAAAATTCGCCGTGGAGATCATTGTGACAATAACAAACATGAGATGGACAAGCACTGGCTTACTCACCACTGGACTAAACAGAGGATATGTCACCCCCGCATTAAGCTTTCTGCTTGAGTGGAATGGGTTCCCATCGGGTGCATCATGCCCTCACCACGACCTCATCGTATGAGTGTCACAGATATATGAGTACTCCAGGTTGTTTTGGACAACGATACGGTCTTTAAAGCATAATTTTAACTTCTACTTTTTATAAAAATATTTATTAAAAAATAACACATTTATACTTTTACGAAAGTACTTTGTAAGATAAATCTAATTATATGATTTTCATATTTTTAAACTTAATATGTTAAAACTTATTTATAATTTATATTTCTAATGTTTGATTTAAAACATTATTATAATCGACTTTGAACCGGAGGGGAGTACACTTCAAAGGCGTAACCGGGCCTTGTTGGCCCTGGCATGGGTCAAGTTTCGGTAACATTGGATCGAATGGCACTAGTACCACCGCAAAAACAAAATTCATTTCTGGGCCTTCTGCTTCTTATTTTGTTTTTTTTTCAATTGAATCCTCTCTTTGTTTTTTTTTTTAATCTGAAAACAATTGAACTAGCAACCAGTTCGAAAACAAAAGGACCTAACGACTGTGATTGGTTTAAAAGACATGCTCCCGAAAGAGGCATACGTTCTTTACATTTCAGATTTTCAGGTTGGCAACTATGCCAAAACCTTTTGCATTCAGAAAGAGTTCCATTAGTTCCCACCGATCAAGCAATCCTCCTCGAGTACTCTCTCTGTTTTTAAATTGATGTCGTTGACTTCAAATTTCAAATTTAATCATTCGTCTTATTCAATAAATTATGATAAATTATATATATTTTGTTATAATTTGCTTTATCATCAAATATATTTGAAACACGTTTCAAAATTTTACACATTTAAACTATTTTTTTTTAATAAGATGAATGGTCAAAATTGAGATTTGAAATCAATAACGACGTGAACTGAGGGAGTACATCTTCAGTACCCGAAAACAACGGTGAATTCCTCGCAAGAGTTACCGAAAAAGGAGAAATTTTCTCCCTCTGGCAATCCTACAACGACTCTGGTTCTTACGCTCCTCAATGCGCTAAGCGAAGCGAACTACACCTCTCAAACACACCAGCTTTTTCTGCAAAGGTTTCTCATGACTACATCAAGGATTCTACGGGTTCCAGGATTATTGACGGCTGAATCGGTTCACTGACTGCAGAATGATCCACTGGGGAGATGCACTAGAATGGGGCAGGGTCAAGCGATCGAACGCCTTGGTTAACAATGCGAAGGTGTCAGGTGCTTCAAGCTCGAGACGTCGAACAGCTCCATGAACCTCTGGTCAGTGATCCTCGCTTTCGCGGCGGCGAAGCGGTGGTACTCGTCGAAGACCGACGCCAGGCACCATTTCTGCAGCTTCCTCAAGCACCCGACGACGCAGCCGGTTCGGTGCTGCAGGGATTGCAAAAGTTCAGAAATTGTTTTGGGGGAACAAAAGGCTATTTCCTGATATAAAGATGTATAGTAAAATAGGATCCAAGCTTACCTTGCCTCTCTTGCAGTGAATAAGCAGCGGTTGGTTTTTTGGATCTGTGTCAAAGGATAAAGAGAACAATATAGGAATGAGATTCTTAATGCTGTGATGTTGATGTGCAAGATATTCAGAGCCTGAATATAGATGTAGTAGTACCGAGGACCACTTTGAGCGCCTCACGTATCTTTTCATCAGGAATGGCCACGAATGGTTCCTGCAGCAGCAGAATTTCACGTTATCTGACTGCTCGTGAGCTACACCAGGACTCAAACTGAAATGAATACTGTAATTCATAGACTGAACAGTTATACCAAAAACTGTGTTTAAAAATGAAATGTGGCCTACAAAGTTTAGCAATCGTAAATGCTAGTTACAAGCTAGCAGAGTACGGAAAAAGTTATTTTCTGTCACTATCAAAGAGCAGTCAAGCTCCTATCCATCTGCGACTAGCAAAAAGAAATGACGTACAGAGACTTACTGAAGCTATATTTACACAACTAAGATTGGGTTATATGTATGGACAGAAATGCAACAAGGTCAAGAAAAGTCGGAAGAGATAAAAGATGATGACTTCCCAGAAAACTGACTCATGATGAGTCACGCATGAGTGCATCAGTGGTTTTAAGCAACTTGGCCTATATTAATTGCTGAAAGAAAGAACCAACTTTGCTGGGAAAAAATAAAATAGGATTTACAAGGATGCAACAAAGATGGGAGATCTGGAATGAGGTCAACAATACTGGTTTTGATACATAGGCCATATTTTATCAAGGATAACCACAAGAGGAAATCCCTGCAGCCGATTAACGGCAAAACCATGGTTTAGCGACAGCTATCGACCTATGAATGGTTCTGATCGAGCAACAAAAAAAAAACCATTGTACTATGAACAGTTCTGAACGAGAGCGAGAACATATTTGCGGATACCTGCAGTTCCACAACATTTGCACACATATGCAAAAGCAGATCTATAATTATGAATACATATATACTTTTACAGAGAATTACATCTTAACATGCTATCGAGACAGATGCAAAACAGCAGCTGTCAACATGATTACAAAACTATATTTCTAGTTAAAGGAATCACCCATTCAAAGATTCATCTGTGGTACTCTATACCAACCACAAATCTATAGAAACGCCGCTGCAGTCCATGCCGACAGTGCCATTCCTCTCATCAGCAACAAAACAAGACACTGGATAGCGACACATTATGGATGCACAATGTACTACCACTGCGTCAGTGTGTCTATTCCTAAGAACCATCACCGTAGAGAAAACTGTAACCCACTTTTTTTATGCCCCTATTTTATGTGAATTCACCCTCATCAAACAGCAGAGCTTATGTTAAAGATATATCATACAATTTGCCTCACATAGATAACCC
>BCLF01000004.1:363756-383832 GCA_001602275.1 Zoysia japonica
AACCCCCCCCCCCCCCCCCCCCAAAAAAAAAATTAAGGACTCAAATGGTGTAATGCTATTTGACAATGATACCACCATTACAACTTGGATGGCTGCAGTTAGATTGCACTTGTGGCATCAGAGCAAGCGCACTATATATTTTGGGTACCAAATACAAGCAAGATGATGAAACTAAAATGTGCTGAAGACAGCTTTGGGTTTTAGTTTCCAAAAGAGGGACAAAATTGACTTCTACAAAAGTACATCTTCAACCAATCAAAAGATTTTTTTTTCAGAAAAAGAGAGAAAAGAAATTATTATTGTCAGCAATAATTGTTTTCTTGCCTTTATGGAATCAATACAGATTCCCACAAAAAATCTAGGGACAACTACTGCTAAGGAGTTTAGGACATGAACACTTGAACGCTTGAACGGTGGGCTGCTAATAACAGGACACGACGACTGAAACTGAGACATCAACAAGAGAATCCTTGTACAAAAGGAATTTCACGATTTACCTATTGTGCATGAATGGTAAATTTTTTTTGATGAAACAAGAACCAGAAGAAGAAAACAAAAACAAAACAATGCACAAAAAGAAAATTCAAAAAAAGAAAAGGAAATAAAAGAAACTCCAGTGAAGATGCTGCAGGCTAAAAGAATGGTGCACATTTGCTGGTAGTTTGGAAGCCTTGTATTCTAAGGAACACAAAAATTAAAAAAGAACCTTTGAGAATATTGGTAAAAAAATTGTTTCAAATCTACAGCACAGCTGGCTGATCAAAACAATGCTGATAGGCACTGCTGCCGGTAAATTTGAAAATCCGTCGGCGAGTACTAAATGGAAAAAAAATATGTGTGGACCCTTTCAGTTTCAGGCAAGTCAGTTGCGACAAAACATCAATTTCACTCAGTAAACCTTCTAGTCCTCCCCAAAATTCATCACTGCGAGAGTATGACTAGTGCTAAATTAGGATGCAGACTACGCCGACATGATCAGCATCGTCAGTTCAGTACAAACAGAATCATGAATGTTACCGAAAGAAAGCATAATTTATCTGTCCCGGTTAATTCTAGCTGTCCAGGAATCGACATTTAACCAGCCGTAAAGCAACAAAAAGAAATCGCGAAACCAGGCCGGATCGCTCATGGCTCGTTACCTTGCGGCCTTCAATCCCGAACTGGTGGAGCCTTATCCCGTTCTTCTCGAGGAACTCCATGTTCATCTCCGGATACGGCTCCGGGCACAGGTACCTGGCTCGCGCCCAAGAAACGTCAGAGCCACACGACCCGAGCGCGCAGGAAGTTGCGCTAGAGACGCAAGAGAACGAATCCTCACACGATGCTGCGGAGATTGAGGGACTCCAAGAACCGGAAATTGGTGTCCTCCGGGAATCCGGAGCGGAAGATGCCGTCGTCGACCATGGCGAAGTTGACCGGCGGCACGAGCGTCGTCTCGTCGCATTCGGCCGCGACCGGAGGCATCGGCGCAGGCATGGGGCAGATCTTGGGCAGCTTCTCGAGGTTCCACAGCTCCAGGGCGCTCATCCCCGTGGCGTCCTCCCCCTGCTCCACCTCCAGGAAGCTCTGCTTCGGCGCGACCTCCATCTTCATGGCTTCGCTCGCACGGGAGGACAGAGCTGCAAAACAGAGCAGGCGGTGGTTTCTGTGTGTGGCGTGTCGAGAACGGTGTGGGCGAGGTTGGAAGCGCGGTTATTTATAAGCTGGGAGGGAGAAAAGGTAGGAGGAAGAAAAGTTTGGGCGAGAGCGGGAAGGGATTAATAAGAACTGATCATGTTTGAGATAGAGGTGCTTAATATGGATTTTATCACCATAAAATCTCATCCGTTGAGTGGTTAAATTAATTACGATGGATTAGTTTGGGTCAAGAGATGGCGATCAATTCATTATGGAGTAGTAGAAAATTTCGTGGAGTATCAATTAACTTTGAACTAAATTGTGAAATATTAGGAATTGTAATTTTTAATGAAAATTAACAAGAAAATGTCCCAATGAGTCTCATGATGAAAAGTGGTACTCATCGAAATGACAGCAATGAGTATTTAACCCGCAACGCAAGCGTAGCTATAGCTGTTTTCTTATTTATCTCTAGCGATAAAGGATGGAATACAGCTAAACCGCACAGTAATCTAAAACTGCTAAGAACACTTCACGTACGAGTTACGGAGATGTGGCAAGATGTACACTATATAGACATATACGACAAAATGTATGCGTGTCGTCCCTGATCAGTCCTACGTTGCAACGAGTATTGAAACGCATGCAAACGTAGCTATTGATGTTTTCTTCTTTATCTCTAGCGACAAAAGATGGACTACAGCTAAACCGCACGGTAATGTAAAACTGCTAAGAACACTTCACATACAAGTTACGAAGATGCAGCAAGATATACACCAGATAGACATATAGGACACCATTGTACGTGTATCGTCTCTGATCAATCGAACGTAGAGTATGGGGCAAGTTTTAGACTCATCTACTGCTCAAATCTGTGAGCAGCTTGCAGAAGAATCGAGCTGTAAAATTACTGTGTGACTTAGCTACAATATTTTTCTTCTTTATATCTATCAATAAAGTATGAAATACAGATAAATCACACAGTAATCTAAAATCGTGTCCATAGAAAATTGTTAAAAACACTTCACGTATAAGTTATGAAAATGTGACAAGATATACACCAGATAGACATATATAGAACACCGTTGTATGCGTGTCGTCCCCGATTAATCGTACATAGAGTATAGGGCAAGTCTTGACTCATCCATCATGTCTTTTTGCTCAAATTTGTGAGCGGCTGGCCGGCTGCAGATGGACTAAGCAGTAAATTTACCTCCTTTGCCAATGTATTTGTACGCGCAATGTATCATATCCTTCTCTCGTGCTTTCTACGTATTATTGCCCTTCCTGTTTTGTCGTGCGATTTTAATTTGAAGCTTAATCTTCCTTTTAGATTGTTCCAGTGCGGAGGGGTATGCCACTCCGAAAGCAAGCCACCACCCAGGTTAACGAAACCATTGAAAATTAGTTAGTTTCATGGTTTTGATGAAACTGGTTCGATTTCATCGGACAACCAGTTTTCATTAAAAGTGACAATTACTGTAGCAAAAAATTGAAAACACGTCGGTTTCACCAGCTAGCATATGGTTTTATCTACTCTACAAAACCAGCACTGTAGCGGTTTTTTAAGTCCTGGCTGGTACTCAAGCTTAGGTTGCTAACTTTGAAGAGATGATTGGCAAGCTTGGGTTGCTAACTTTGAAGGGATGATTGGCCCCTCAATCACAAATCACAATGTCAACTTCTGACCGTCCATCGGTCTGTTCCGCTTTATTGCTCTACCCTATTATCATCTCGTGGACCACTAATTAAACTTGGACCGGCTGTGTTTTGTTGGTCGCAGTCACAGACGTGCGCAACCACGTCGTCGTCGTCGTGCCGGGGTACTGATTCTGTTGTGTCCGGAAAGCTACTTAGCGCACCAGGACTCTTTTCACAAGGTCTCAACACTAGGCGAACTTTCGCAATCAAATTAATAACCAGGCGGCACGGACACGGGATTCGATCCACCTCTTGTGCGTGCGTGCGTGTACGTGTGTCACGGCATGAGGGCATCATCGTTCGTTGGTTCACCTAACCTCTTTGCCGAATTTGGAGACCCCGACGGGCAAGCAACGACGACACGTACGCACGCCGCGGCACACAAAAGTCGGACCAGCTGCAAGCTGAGTCACGGTGCAGATTCTTGCCTTCCGGTGAGGTAATTAATACTTCCTCCGATTTTAAAATATTGAAAACGTTGATTTTTAGATTATTCGTCTTATTAAAAAATTTGTTCAAATATGTAAAATTTTATTATTTTTAAATTTATTATTAGTTGAATTTAAATCAAATCATGAGTAATAATTTTACATATTAAAATATTTTTTTAATAAAATAAATGATTAAAGTTGATATTAAAAATCAACGATGTTAATATTTTAAAACCGAGAGATTACTATTTTCTCTGCCCCTCGCGAGCGCACTGGCCGTCCAAAGCTTGTGGCTTTGCTTGTTTGAGCGATGGAAAACTCGTGGCTCCATCCGTTAAACAATCGACCGTCTTTGAAGATAGAGCCTGCTTACATCAGGGTGCACTAAACCATCAGATACGAACCTTCGTAAGTGTATACTACTTCCGTTATTAAATTGATGTCGTTGTTGATTTTTATAATCAATTTTGACTATTAGTCTTACTCAAAAAATTTATTCAAATATGTAAAATTTTAAGTTTTGATTCAAATATTTTGATTCAAATAACTTTAATAAGAAATCAAAATATTTCAAAATATATAAATTTTATCAAAATATTTTGAATAAAACGAATGGTCAAAATTGAATTTAAATGTGACGACATCAATTAAAAAATAGAAGGAGTAGTTTTTAAGTAATTTTCATTTCCTTAAACACTATTAACAAAGTATACAAAGTTTGCCGCACTTTCCCCTTCACCACGATTTGGAAAATAAAACACCAACTAGAAGAGTTTTGGACGACTAGTCGATCGATATTAAGCACAAAAGAATGTTGAATATAGACATAATATAGTCCTGCTAGGACAAATCGTCATCGGTTGCGTAAGATGGGAGTTGATTGGGCAGCATCCGAAATGCTGGCGTAGGTTACTGTAGCTACGTAGCCCAAGATGGAAACAGTGATTTCAGATTCCCGACAAGCAAAAAAAAAAAAAAGTCAAGATATAACTAACGTTCTGATTTAGAGAAGCTACAAAAGTCAGAGTCCTCTTGCGTACGAACTCCTATCATGAAATAAATTTCAGTAGGCCATGGCCATTCACTATAACAACTAGGGTCTTTTTTTTTAAAAAAACTCTCTTATAATTGTATTATCGGTTTTTATGCGTACTGGCACACACTTATACTTTAACACACGGCTATACACTCACGTGCAATTTAAGATCTACAATTACACTCGGTGTTAAAGACTGCATCCTTGAATATCATCAAAATATTTTCAAATTGAGATGTGCAAAGGGAGCGGCAGTCTTTCCTTTGCACGTCGAGTGGTTCATTCCAAAACTACGGTTAGAGTTGTATGGCAGTAATACGATGTTTTTTATTCCTCGCGACACAATAAACCACTGGCTCACGACTCACATTCACCCTTTGAGAGAATACACACACACACACACACACACTAGATTTCGTTCCCGAACTCTATGTCTCGACAGATGGTGAAACGAAGAGTATATTGCAGCATTTTGCACGAAGAAACTCGAGAGGAATAGGTCCAGATGCAAGATGACATTTTGGGAATTCGCGGTGAACCAATCAGCCGAGGCCTGTGCCTTACATGCAAGCGTCTGCGTAAAGGCGGCTGCATCGCGCGCGTCCATCACTCATGCACGCGCAACATGTTCGGTCTCGGAGAACATGCAAGAAGCGGGGAAAGGGAAGGTTCAGAGCGACCGTACTTTCCTCCGCGAGCGAGAGGTCATTGTCATCGACCAACAGCGAGATTCGAACAACGAGCTTTGGGATGGAGTTGGACGTGCCTAGAAGGCAAAAGCACCGGCAGCGGACGAACCAAGACTGGTCACGGAAGGAAAGGGCATCTTGGCTTGGCTTGGCCGCGGTGCTCGTCCCGGCGCGCAACGGCAGCGGACGTCGACGTTGTCGCGATGAAGAACCGGAAGCGAGCGGGGTAGCGAGCGTTGGTCGTAGTACGTTCGCGCTCGCGTCCTCGTCAACGCACGCCCGCGGCCGGGGAAGCGTGCGGCTGCGCTCGCGCCGTCGCGCGCAACAGCAGCAGCAGCAGACACCGCGCCGCGCGCTGGCCTTGCCGGGCGTGCGCGGAGGCAAGGGCAGGTCGACAGCGTTTGTGCTTTGTGTGGGGGTCGCACGTGGCCATGTGGTACGAAGCAAGCGGCCAAAGCGTCCGGGCGTGGGGTGGTCACATGGTTCATGGACCTGTGGAGTGATCAGCGATCTGATCTGCCGGTACGAAGTACGGAGGCTTGCGCGGCGGTTCGATTGGTTGACGCCTAATCTTCGGCCTGCATCCAGCTTAATCTGCACGGTTCAGTGAGATGGTCAAGTTGAGGGGCCGCGTTCTCACCACAAACACTTTCGCAATCAGCTGACGCGGTGCTGACTCCGAAGTGGTCCACGCCTCGCGCTCGTCGACTCATCGTAACAGGGACTCATGGGGCACGCGCCCACGAATCCTGATCAGGAAACAGTAACATGATCGACCAACAGCCGCCTCCGATCCGTGCTTGCCTCCTCCTCCGACGACGCACCCGCCGTACGCACCCAATAGTCAATGGGGGACGGTCCTGTCCGCTTCAGCGCCACCCGGTCCACGTAGCCAAAACCGCGCGAATCAGCGGCTCGGCAGCGGCAACATGGGCTGCGAGGGTAGGGGAAACGGGGGGCGCATCCCGCCGGGCGCCGGGCCAATGGGGAAAAAAACTGTCCCGGACACCGCAAGAACATGGGCGCGGACGCACGGTGACGCGTGATTTTGTCGCGCGCGGCCGCGGGGCGCGAAGGTGGAAAGAGCTCCGGGCCACGCAGGCACCGCGGTATTGGCGCGCGTACTCGTTGCTCTCGGCCACGACCCCGCACGGCGAGCGACCGCGCGCCACGCTTGTTCGCCGGCCACGTACAAGGCTGTCCCTGGCGGCCCGGCGAGTCGTGCGAAGCTGCGATTGGTTTTACAGTTACACGCCGGCGACACGCCGGGAGTGCAGGATTGGCCAGGGGGAGCGGAGTGGTACGACGACGGAGTGCAGACTGCGGTCCGAGGCTGTTCGTTGAGATCCAGCTGGTACGAACACCTCACATGCAGATTTCGTCAGCAAAATGATGGAGGGGGGATCCCGTGTTGATGCCAATGATTGCGGAGGCGAACGGAGAACCTCGTCACGGTCCGACAATGTGGACCGGTTGATGTGTCGTGTGTTGGTCACTGCATCAGCAGCAGACCTTTTTTTTTTTTTTGAGACTTCAAAATCCCAGAGTGGCACAACCGTGGCGCGGTGGCAGCGGCAGCGGCGAAGCAAAAACGCCCAAGTCGTTGGGTAGTTGGGCTTTTTCTGGAAGTCAACTTGTCCAAGTTGGTGCCGGGCAATGGATTTGACCACCCACGAAGGTGGTGCGCTGGATGAGGCCCAATGGTGGCAACAACCATAGGCCGGATCGCTTGGGCTTTGTGCGCATCGACGTGCCCCGTCGGAAATCAAATCGATGCATTCAACATGACTGCGCTGGCTGCTGGAGCCTGGAGGTGTCAGGTGAGCCTGGAGCATTGTGGACAAAGGTAATAATCCAAATCTGGTAGTAGTGTTATTACCGGTAGTAAGCACTTAAAATAATAATATCTAGAGAAAGATTGAGGATGGGCTCACGGCAGCAAGAGAAAAGTAAGATTTTTTTTACCTTAACTGGGACCTACCATGTCTTTGTTTTCACTGCAACTATTGCGAGAGAAATTTTAGCAACTACCGTCTGACATGAGACTCACCACTACTATCAGTTTCGGTTATATACGTTGCGCTTGCTCTTACCCTGAACCTGGACCTGACGCGCGCAACTCGCTGCGTGAATCCCGTCTGCGTTATTCTTTCTTCCCGGACAACCGCATGCAAGGCGTTACAACTTATCGTTCGCGGAACCCGGGCTAAGTGCCAACGCATCTTTGACCACTGGTCACTCGCCGGAGCAAGCTAGCGCCACGGCATGCAAAGCTGCCAAAGCAATTAAGGTTGCGTTTGGCAACATGAATCGTTTCGGATTCAAACGAGAATCACCGGAATCCATGTCAAACAACTGAAATTTAGAAACCTTTCAACCATGGAACGGTAGAAACCATTCCGATTTTTCAACTGGCTCTGTGAATCGGCCGAGGAGGTGTTTCGCAGGTGAAACGGTCCACTTCTTTCTAAACGGATTGAAATATGAATTTTTTTAATAATTTTCAACAATTTTAAAAAAATTTCTCAAGTTTCCAAAGTTTTTTAAATTTATTTTTTTATTTCTAAAGTATTTACTGAATCGAATCACTGAAAATTTGTTAAACGATTTCTGTTTCTGACAAAAAAAACCTTTCTGATTCTTCGAATAATCAGTACCAAACGCACCGTAAGCTCATGCCACTCGCGGCCAGTGTTCCGGCTGCGCCGCTTTGCTGAAGCGGGGTGCGGGGATCGTTGTGGTGGTGACGCAGCCACTGGGATGGGAACCGGGTACGAGTGGCCGGTCGTGAAACGAGGTTTTGATCTCGTCGCCGAGTCTTACTGCAGTGTGGGTCAGACAACGCTGCGAAGAGAACAAGCAAGCCAACAACGTAATGTTTTCATGATCATTTTTGGGATGTCTATGCTAAATGTTCAATTACGAAAACTAGAATCTTACGAAGTTGCAAAAATACAGGTACTTACATTGCGAAAATTCTGAAGCTTCTGCTACCACAGACAATTACTAAATACCGGAAACAGAGGTTTGGGGAAGATATTGAAGGTTGCTAACACACCGCTTTTGTTACATTTCTTTTTTTTTACTAGTTCATGGTAATGAATTCTAGTCATTGTACTACTGCATTATAAACATCATGCTTAGTGACTTGGAACTTAATATTTGAGAAATCAATAGTCTCACTGAATTGAATTAAACATGCTTGTTATAAATTCTAGATGTGTGACATTACAATTCATAAAAAAATCATGTGCAATCATAGAACTCTGAATTTACATTCCTAGATTAACCATAGCACTGGATTTTGTTATGTAATGTAATAATATTTTCAAAAAAATTATGCCTCATACATTCCAAGCTCTAGATTTATTAATGTGAAAGCATCATTGTGCAATATAAAAAATGGTATACTACAAAAGAAAATGAAAAGGCAAAAATGGACATAGTATCCAAATGGTCATAATATATTTGTCATCACATTACTGTTGTTCTTATCTAGTTCGCACGACCTAAAGATATCTGGACACACCATGAATCCAAACAGTAATGTATGTCAATAACGGAAGATCTTTGATAATATTGATTTCGAACCAACCCAAACAAACCGAGCTTCAAATGGTTATGTACACCATGAACTTCAATGGTGACGTATAGCGTTATATGTAATGGAAAATCTTTCGCTTCTAAAGCTATAGAAAACACAGATCTTCCAATGATAACGTTTGTCCTAGTACATAACAGAAGATCTTCAATCATCTTGTTTTCAAAGCTATAGAAAGACACCATGAATTTCGAATGGTAACGCTTATCGTTATGTAATGAATATACAAAGCCATTGAACTTCAAACGGTAGTGTTTGTCGTTATGTGTAACGAAAGATCTTTATTCATCTTGTTTTCAAAGCTATACAAAGATAACATGAATTTCGAATTGTAACACTTATAGTTATACGTAATGGATATACAAACCCACTAAATTGCTAACGGTAATGTTTGTCATTATGTGTAACGGAAGTTCTTCAAGAATCTTGTTTTCAAATACAAATGTACCACGAACTTTAAATCATAACGCATATTATAATATGTAATGGAATATCTTGAATTACCTTCCTTCTACACTACTTGCCAAGGTGTGATCAAGGCATCACGTTTAGAAAAAAAAAACATGATGTCACAAAAATGTGTACGTGTTTACGTTATAGAATCTCCCATTTAAACAGACAAAAATAGAGATATGATGCAAATGAAACAAATGCTTAATGGCGTTACAGCTCCTCCTAATTCTCATAAATTCCAAAACTTAGGTTATCTAAATATTAGAACATCCTATGAACTAATTTGTGTATTTTAACCACTTCAATTCAATATCAAGTCCATGAACCATCATTGCAACATGAATTCGAGTCAAACCAAAACAATTTGCTAGTTTGGCAATATCCTTTACAATAAATGCTATAAAGATTATACATAAATGTTGTAAAGATTATAAATGCCATAGGGTATCTTTTGCAATAAATGCATGGAGTGGGATATAGTAATCATTTATTACCTCAAGACCACTTTTTCAGCAACATTGTGGTTGCTCTAAATTCGCTCGCACCGGTTACTATTGCAACTACTAATAATGGTGTTGAAACTGCAAAGGAATGGCGTGAAGCATTGCTGGATCCAAGATTTGGCAAGTATCTTTCCTATTTGGTGACGCATGACTCAAGCCCAGAGGCGCTGCCTTGCTCCTACACATCGTGTATAAATAGGAGCCCGGGGCGAGGCCAAAGCACAACAGAGAGATATCTCCTCCTTCGGCTACAACGGTAGAGCGAGAGAGAAGGGTTGGTGACTATCCGGCCCGCCGCCATGGATTTTGGGGACGAACCTGAGGGCTCCAGCAGCCAGCGCCGCCGGAAAGGGTACCACCGGCACACCCCTCGCCAGATTCAGCAGCTCGAGGCGTATGTTCTCCTCCTCTCCTGTTTTTTTTTATATTTTTCGTTAGTATCTAGTCCTTGTGGTACGGTGTTGATTGCATCACCGGCCATCGCAGTGATCGACGTGATGTAATAGTGTTCCACACGTGCGTGCAGGATATTCAAAGATTGCCCGCACCCCGACGAGAACCAGCGGGCGGTGATGAGCCGGGAGCTCGGCCTAGAGCCGCGCCAGATCAAGTTCTGGTTTCAAAACCGCCGCACCCATATGAAGGTATCAACAACGTCTCCCAGCCCGTGTTTCTTCGAATTTTCCCTTAAGAGTCTTGCCTTATTTCATTTCTGTCTTTTCTCATCTAGTTTTAGTTAACGAATTCATTTTATCCTGTACATGTGAATGGTGTTCCAGGCGCAGCACGAGCGCGCGGACAATTGCTTCCTCCGCACGGAGAACGATAAGATCCGGTGCGAGAATATTAGCATGCGCGAGGCGCTAAGGAATGTCATCTGCCCCAACTGCGGTGGCCCACCCGTCGCCGAAGACTACTTCGATGAGCACAAGCTCCGCACGGAGAATGCCAGCCTCAAGGAAGAGGTAATCATTTATGACTGTTAGAAAGTCACGTTGTTTCCTGCGACGTCCTCGCATGTTTTTTTTTTTTTTTTGTGAATGTTTCTGATGTTGACGTTCCTCCATGTTCCCAACCTGCAGCTAGAGCGCATATCAAGCTTCACGTCCAAGCACCTCGGCCGGTCGTTCATGCCGATGCCACCGATGCCAACGATGCCTGCGTCAGGGCTAGACCTATCCGTCGGCACCATGTCTGCACCGGCATTGGACCTAGACCTCCTCGGCAGCGGCTCCACCGGCTCTAGGATGGGCCCGTTCAGGTTGCCATTCCAGATGCCGGCGCACGTGATGGAAATGGAGCGCCCCATGATGATCAACACGGCGGCGCGGGCCATGGACGAACTCATCCGACTCGTCCAGGCTGGGGACCAGATCTGGGTCAAGGGCCCGCCTGGCGACGAGCAGGAGATGCTTAACGTTGCCGCCTATGACAGCCTCTTCTCCAATCTCGGCGCTGGGTTTCGCCCGCCGGGCATCAACGTCGAGGGGTCCAGGGACTCAGGGCTCGTGTTCATGACCATTGTCGCGCTCGTGGACATTTTCATGGATATGGTACGCATTTGTATTCTCTGTCATGGATAAGGTCTTGTCACAGTCAGCTGCGTAACCGTTACATAACGCAACTATCAACCTCTCACGCGGTCGACTGCCAAGGAGCTCGATCCGCTTCAATCTGCCCATGCCCGTCCATGGCGTGGCATGACGCTGATTGATTGCTTGCTTACTTTCAAAAAAAAATTAATACTTGCTTCTGTTTTCTGGTGCAGAACAAGTGGATGGAGGTCTTCCCCGGCATTGTGTCCAAGGCGCACACCGTTGATGTCCTCGTGAACGGCATTGGTGGGAGGAACGAGTCCTTGATTATGGTAACGCCTTTGAATTACCCTTTTTTTTCTTCCAAAAAATCTTTTTTAGATAAATAATAATTGTGTTATGATGACCACTCAAGTGACTAATGATTTCGTCACGCAGGTGTACGAGGAGCTGCACACCATGACGCCGCTCGTCCCGACCCGTGAGTTCAGCTTCCTCCGCTACTGCAAGCAGATAGAGCAGGGGCTGTGGGCCGTGGTCGACGTGTCCATGGACGGGCAGCACTACGGCGTGCCGCCGTCCCGCTCCCGCCGGCTGCCGTCAGGGTGCCTCATCGCCGACATGTCGAATGGCTACTCCAAGGTCTCATGTGCCAAAGCTGATTGCTCCACGTGCACATGCTTTGTCCTGTTCGCGCGCTGGTGACTGACGCCCGACAAATATTTTTGCAGGTGACTTGGATCGTACACATGGAGATCGAGCAGACGCTTCCGATCAACGTGCTCTACCGAAACCTCGTGCTGAGCGGCGCCGCGTTCGGGGCACACAGGTGGCTCGCGGCGCTGCAGCGCGCGTGCGATCGCCTCGCTTCCCTCGACGCGCTTGGCGTGCCGCACCATGACCCCTCCGGAAGTACACGCGTTGATATGTAATCCATGCATAATACTGTGAGCATTACTATTGCTGACGCGTACTTGGTTTTCTTTTGCGACCGGCGGCGGCAGTGACGGCGGAGGGGAAGAGGGGCCTGATGAAGCTGTCGCAGAGGATGGTGAGCTTCTTCTGCGCGAGCCTGACCTCGTCGCCGGTGCAGCAGTGGACGGTGATCCCCGGCACCATCGACGCAAGCGTCCGCGTCATCTCGCACCGCAGTGCCGACCTCGGGCAGCACGGCAGCGCCGTTCTCGGCGCCGCCGCCTCATTCTGGCTGCCCGTCCCCTGCGAGCACGTCTTCGCCTTCCTCCGCGACGACAGCACGCGCTACCAGGTACACGTACGTGCGGAGTCCGGTCACGTCGGCCACGTCGCTTTCGTCATTTTATTGAAAACGATTCTGGCCTTCTTGATGCCATTCCACTGATCACGCCTTGATGTGTTGTTTGCCTCGCCATTGCTGCCGCAGTGGGACGTCCTGACGCACGGCGATCAGGTTGAGGAGGTGTCGCGCATCGCCGTCGGCGCCAATCCCGGCAACTGCATCTCCTTGCTTAGAGTGAGCAATCAATCTTCCCCTTCTTATCAGAAGCGCTGTCGAAGTAATCTTTCGTTTCGTGAGTGACGGTGTGTGGTTTTCGATTGCAGGGACTCAACTCGATCCAGAACAGCACGATGATCCTGCAGGAGAGCTGCACGGACGCGTCGGGCTCGCTGGTTGTGTACTCGCCGATCGACTTCTCGGCGGCGAACGTGGTCATGAGCGGCGCGGACCCGTCAGGCATCCCGCTGCTCCCCTCAGGCTTCGCCATCCTGCCGGGCGGCCACCCGGGTACTGGGTCAGGCGCGTCCAGCAGCGCCGGCCCGCTCGCGCCACCGCCGGGCTGCGTCGTCACCGTCGCGTTTCAGATCGTGGTCAGCGGCGTGCCGTCGTCCATGCTCACGGCGGAGTCCGTGTCCGCTGTGAACAACCTCGTCACCGGCACTGTGCAGCAGATCAGGGCCGCTCTCAACTGCGCCGGCCCTTGAGCTCATCGTAGCTCACCTCGCCAAGCCAGCCGCCGTAACAGCCTCTTTCGTTAGACTCCATGGTTTTTCTGGGTTTCCATTTTAGTAGAATTTGCAGGGTTAGTTTCAAAAAAAAAAGAATTGCAGGGTTTTCTTTAGACATAAGTTCGTGCGCCAGGATGATCCGATCCAAGGCTTCTTTTGTGAGACTGACGGGGTCAAGAACGCACGATGCTACCTGGTTCCATTCCTCTCGCTGCCACCGTCTCCACAGTGATTCTCTTCCCGGCTCTCTAGTTTTCGTTCGTTGGTGCCGCAGCAGAGGATGAATGGTTCGGATGTTGACTTCTGTCCATTAATGTAATGCCTTCAGTGAACATTCATTTCGGTTATATATGGATAATTTAGGAAAAAAGTTCTGGTAATGCTCCGTGATGTCGTTCATCAGTACTGGAGTACTACGTAGGAGTGATTTCGTTCATCAGTCCGGCACCGTTCATCTTGTCTGATGCGCACGGTGGTGATGTGATGGCACGTCCGCGACGCCGCCTGTCGCGGCGGCGGCGGCATGGCCGATCTGGACGCGCCGGGATTGTGGTTCAAGCGCGCGCAGTCGTAGGTGGGTGGCGCACACAGCCGTGGCGCCGTGCTAATTCGCCGCGACGGCCACTTTACTTCGGTTGTCGTTCTGAGATGTTACTTCGCTTGTGGACGATTTTGTTCCCGATATCCAGTTGTTTCGCCTGCCATAGCTCTCTTGGTTTCAAAAGCATCGTTAGATAAGCTCAGCGCAACTGTCGCAGGATATACAGTCATACAAGTAGTTTTTTCATTCGTCCATGTCGCATTGAATCTACCATACAGCATCCCCGACTCACATAATGTCAAATGTGGATGTGAGTTCTATTTCACACCTATAGATGTCAAATCTCACTAACATCTTAGTTATACCGTCACTGAACTCTATGTTCTCCGTTATTGCTCTCGCACTATGCCAGCTAGCCCAGGTTGGCTTCCCCCCACCCCTCTTGGCGCCAAAGTGTCGCTGCCCTAGCCTATCCCTACACCGTAGCCGCCACCCCTGCAAGCTGCACCAGCATCACCACCACCCCTGCCCATAGTCATCCACGCCCCGCCCCGCCCCGCCCCAGCTGCTCTGGCCATCGTATCCGCACCTAGCGGGGCATCCAAATCTCATCCATCGCTCATCGCTCGATGGACATGGACGCGCGCGGGTCTGAGATTTCACCCGTGGGTCGTGACCGCGAGTGTAAGTCTGAGATTTTATAATTTTCTCAATGAGTTTTCCTCCACCGACCAAAATAGTACCGGTTGCCAACTTGCCATCTGTACCATCGTAGAGCTCGTCGTGGTCAGTGTCGCTGCCATCTTATCACCCTAGATTCTTGTCCGCCCGCTTAAATGCCGAGGAATTGCAGATTTCAGTGCCGTAGTCTTCTCGATATTGTGCCATCAATTACAAGTTCAGATCAGCTAAGACGACCTACGCACTCTCGGAGTAGTTTCCGCGGATGAGAAAAATAATTGAACTTTTGTTGACCGTTCCCGGCTCCTTGGAGCGAACCATGCTCTGATGATGAGCTGCTAAGCTGTCATACCCTATTTCTGAAATATTTCGTGAGCACTGTACCAATTCTTGATCAGTAGTTGACACGCACGTACATTATAAATACATAGCGTATACCAATAATATTACATATATTGTCCCAAATAAAATCTTATATCCAAATCTTAGATTACAAGACAACAAGGTGCACCAGACTATCTCGCACAGTCATTACATAAAAGGGGAAGACAAGAAGCAAAAACCACAGGTAAACTTGCGCGCAGAACGGTCCTACTCATCGTCATCAAGGCCAGCACCATCTTCTTCTTCATCTGAGCGACATCAGCAAAGGTGAGCACAAAAGTACTCAGCAAGTCCTAACCTCGTATTTTAGCTGTATATGTGCTTACAAGGCTGAAAAAGGAGAGACTATGGTTTCTTTTTAGCGAAAGCGTTTTTATGCAGGCTTCTCTACAGAAGAGTTTTCAAAACGGGGATTTAAGTGTTTCTACTCTATCAGTATTTTAGAGGTTGAACTGGAGGAGTAGTCACCTTTTCTGCCAGTTCTCAAATTTTAATTGGATAGCCCTTCACTGTCCCAGCCACTCTTTTCAAAACACGGACAGCTACACTCACTCACATCATCAAAAAAGTGATCAAAACTAATCATTGTGAGCCCAAGCTGTAGTGTGTCAATATCGTGGCAACGGTTATTTCGGATGGATTATACACTCTGCAGAGGTTGTACATTGTACCCATAGGCTATACTCCTCTTGATCAACGGAGTCGTATAACGTTTACTCCAATGCACGTCAAGGTATCCACAAAATCCACTCAAGATACTAGCAGGGGTCATCGCTCGAGGTTTTTCAGGCCACCGATGACGCGATAGCACATTCTCGTAGCCAGACCGTGGGTTTAGGTCATCCACGTCTACTTCCAGGGATCCACACACAAATGGGTAACTATAAAAACCAGAGGGCTATACCGGTGAGCAATACGATCCCATGGCGCGAGCTATTGCTGTAATCGAAGACCGAACCGTGAGCATCTCACGTCTGCTCCTGTGACTTGTGTCTCTCGACCGCCTTTAGCAGTCATTGTAGATAACCATAGGGGTGGAGTGAGTCCCGTCTAGACAAGTTATATGGTTGCACGAAATCACTATGTTGAGGTCCGATGAACCGGTCCTTATATGACAGAGGCGGCACTCGTCCACGGCAGGTGGACTAGTCCGAAGCCTACACACAATACACAGCTCTAGGAGCCCACCCCACAACCCAAAACATCATCCTTTCCCATCACTTAACACCAGTTTTCACTATCCTCCATCCCGAAGGATCCCACCTTGTTTGACACACACCTCCAAACTCTTTTAACTCGTTTGATAAAACTTTTTTAACTCGTTTGATAAATGATGATGATTATATATGTGAAATGATGAAGCATGGGTTCGCATGAGTGCCTCTAAGCATTTTAATTCAAGGCAACTTTCCGTGCATTAAAGTATTTAATGACGAAATTTCTATGTTTAACAAAGTTCGATCGACAACCCGGTATCAAAGTGGTATTTATATCTTTTAAGAGCGAGTTACTGGCATAAATATAAATACATGTATAACAAATAAGTTCATAACTACAAAACGTTTTGAACATATAGCTATAAACATGCAAGCATACGGGTTCTATAGGTGCTTAGCGAAAATCTAGAAACAGAATGGTCAAGAAATTAGGACTTGACTTCGAAAACGTCCTCGGACTCTTCTTCGTATTCCGGGTCGTCGGCTTCTTCGTCCCTGAGCGCTTCGTCGTCTATACGAGAAAATGACTAAATAAGTATAGCGCGGAAAAACGATTATAACACAAAAAATCAAATAAACACCAAAATAAATTAGGAAAATCGGAGCGTGTGTCATTTCAAGAGGTTGGGCTCGGGTTTACGATCCTAATGGTGCAAAAACCTCGGTGAACGGAGATGGTATGTGAAAATGACGATGAAAACAAGAGGAGAGGACCCTTTTTGTAATTTTTTAAAAATTGGAGGGCTATTGTGGAATTTGTGGTGACAAAAAGGGTTTGGCTAAGTGGGTTTTTAATATGTAAGGGTGTATTTTAAAAGTGGGGATTTTTTGAGAATTTTTGGGAATTTTATTTGGTGAAAAAAATGGCTTGGAAAGAAATCTGCGTGTGCACTAATGAGGTGCGTCTAGCATTTTTCCTTACTGTGGCTGACGTGTGGGACCCGGGGCCTGCAGGTCAAAGTGTATGGGCGGCAACCGACTGCCGTGCGGGCCCAGAGGCCTGACAGCCGGCGCCGGTGCATGGGCCGCCTGTGGGCTGCTCGGCCCATGGGCCGGTGACTCATGTGCCTGTGCGCGTGGGCCGCTAGGCAACCCACTGGGCCATTTTCTCTCGGCGTGGAATACGGCCCGAGGCCCGAGGCCTTAAAGCCTGCCGGCCTACTGCTCGCACGTGCGGCGCGTGTGCGCCGAGGGCACAGCGCGGCCGGTGGCAGCGCCGCTTCGTCGGCGAAGCGCTCCGGGCGACTGCCGGCCGCCGCGGAGTGTCGGTCAGCTGCGCACGGGTATGGCGAGACCGTATGCACTGCCCATTTGACAGGGCGCGCGACGACGGTGGCCGACGCCGTGAGGGCGCGGCGGCGCCTGGCGTTGCTTGGTGCGGGGCTCCGGCGAGGCCGGGGCTCCTTGGCCGGCTAGCCGAGGGTGTAGAGGAGGGGCTCTGGGTGCTCAATGTGTGAGGCAAGGAAGAAAAGGTGGCCGGTGGCGTGGAATCGAGGCGCGAGGTGTGGTGGCTGGAGAGGAGGAAGACGGCAACACTTTCAAAATTGGGGTGAGAGAGGAGGCGGCAGTGACCTTTCGGCGGTGGTGAGAGCACGGTGAGGGTGAGAGGGGCTCGGGGGTGCCCTTTATAGGCGAGAGACGGGTCGGGCTCGCGTGGAACGCGGTGACCGGCGGCATAACTCGGGCCTTTACTCCGGCATGGGGTGTTTGTACGGCTCTGCCGGCGGCGTGACGGCAGCGGCGTGGCTGGCATTGTGGCGACGCGGCGGAGTGGCGAGGGCGTGCCGGGTTAATGCGCACCAGACGGCGCCCGTACGCGGCGGCAGCGGCTTTGGCACGGGGTTGAGGAAGAACCCAGCCGGGCCGGCTGTTGCTGCTGGGTCGCGCGGAGCTGGCCCGGAGTGCGGCCTGCGCGGGGAGGGGAGCGGGCCAGCGAGCTGGGCCAAGGGGTGCGCGCGGCCCGTGTAGGGAGAAAAGGGTTTGGAAAATTTGAAACAAACTTGGAAGCAAATAAATTCGAACAAAATGTCAGCGAATTCGAGAAATCAAACTCAAGCACTTGGCAAGGATACTAATTTAATCCATTTTTTTTCTTTTGGGGTTTACTCGTTATGTGAAATTTTCCTTTAAATAAAATAAAAGAAAGGTGTGCGGATAGAAAGCTGTCAAAGTGTTTATTCCTTTTTGCTTGAATTTTGAGGGTATCACATAAGCCCTTCCAGCTTTCAAGTGGCCATGCAAAGCGCGCAGATCACCCCCAACTAGACACACTGTTGGTGGACATGGATGTCCACGAAAGCATTAGCGAAAACTTTACACGCCGCCACAACGCGTCGCGGGGTACGGACGTTTAGCTTTGACAAGTTGTCGCCGATCGATCGCTGCCGGTGGATTGAGGTTAATTTGGGTATCCTTGTCAGGACTAATTTTGCCAGAGTTAGTTATGTAAAACCAAAGATTAATTACGGGAAATACGCATGTGCTGCAGATGACGCTTCCAGAGCAGTAGCGTTCCGCACTTCCGTGGCATGAGTATGACATCTGATATAATGCCTACAGTGCAATGGCATACTTAAACACAAGAACGATGCCATCATTCTCGCTCTCCAAGCTGTTGCTGTCTCGAGCCATAGTTGGTTAGTACGTCTGGTAGTACTGGTAGTGATGATCCTCCTCCTATTACTTCTCTGTAATCGACAGTCAGGTGCTGATGATGTGATAAGAACTGGACTACTAGTCACCAGCAGCAGCGATAGTGACATCGAGTTTTAGCCAGAAAGATCAGCTCAGCATCGATGAAGTTAGATGTAGTCGCAGCATCAAATACAGAGCCACCATATTTTTTTGGCAAAATGGGTGGTCCGTTTTTGCCTTCAGTTCTTCGGCTTTACTCGCGTGTGATGTGTTAGTTGTTTCGTTGTAAAAGGCTCAGCAGTGTGGATGTCCGAGAGTTTTCATAAGACTGCGGGCTATCGATGGGTGCGTAAGTGTGTTTGGGCTATGTTATGCCAGCCCAAAAGACATGCCCAATTTAGGTTTTCTTTTCTTTCACGTGACATGAGCCCAAGTTGGTAGAACTGCGTGGACTGGTTATTAGATAGCGTGACAAATACGACGACGATCTCTGAACCAAAACGTGCAGCTAGATTTATTATCACGATGAACGGAATGTTTTCCTAAAACACTGTGCAGCTGAAATTCATCTGACTTCTTTTGTTACATTTATAACATGTCACAACACAACGTCGACACCCTTTTCGATACGCGATCCATTTACGGATCCAGCTATATATATATGCACAACAGATAATAATAACAAATGAAACAACAGTAAGTGATCTACTACACGTAACCAATGAAACAATAATAATATGGCGACCTAGCAGAGGAGGAGCTGGAGGGGTTGACCACTGCGGCGTTGACCGTCGCCATCATCTCCGGTCCGAGCTCCGAGCCCTGCACACTGGACCTGATGATGGGTATTACGTCAACACGCAACCGTGGTTATTATAGTACTATCAAACGTTTCAAGATTCGAAGAAAACGAAGCAGGAATTACAGGAAGAGCCTGGAAATCACGGCGGCGGCCATACCTGTGGTAAACTGACTGCGTGTTGGTGCGCGCTTGAGCAAGTCGTTGTTAGCCAGGACGGGGCGCGCCGTCCGGGGCGACGACGACGTGCCGCCCGCGCGCGCGGGCG
>BCLF01000004.1:384320-394883 GCA_001602275.1 Zoysia japonica
GGGCGCGGCGGCGCCGGAAGAGGAGCCGGCGGCGCGGCGGCCAGGCGAAGAGGCCCGCGAGGATCCTCCTCAGCACCTGGCCCCGACGCGGCACGTAGCGGCGTGCGGCGGTGCCCGTGCCCCGTGGCGGCGTCATGGTACTATGTAAGTAGGAGTAGTGAACTGTCAGGTGTGGCAGCGGTCTCAGCTCGGACTTCGGAGGTTCAGCTCAGAGGTGTGTCTGGTGTGCTGAGGTCGGTAGAAGGGGGTCGAAGGCAGTGGCGGCTGGTTCTTTTATAGCGCCGACCAGAGGCAGGTGTCCTGTCTGGCTGGCTGCCTGGCCCTGGCTCCGGTCCGTCCGACTTATGAACTCGTTACGTTAGCCCAAGGCGGTGCACGAACCATTCGCCCCGGGTTGATTGGTTCCCTCCGTTCGCAACAGAAACAGTGCCACAACAACGATGCGTTTCTGGTCTCTCCGTCCTGTTTTTTGCACGTCGTGTATTATCATCAAGCAGCCCGTTCGCAGCGAGGTACTCCTACGTGCGTTCCACCCCATCGGCTACCGATCGAATGTCGCAGCTTCAGAAGAATCAGAACACCGTGTGGTACACCCGGTGCGTGGATGATCGGACGCCGATCGGACATTCCAGAGCACAGAGCTTGCGGCGTTGCTCGAGACCAAACCGCGTCTGCGTGGTTTTTATTCCCTCGTTGCCTGCCTGCCTCTTTCCTGCGCGTTTCCATGGTCCGACGACAACGCGGTAAAAATGAGTGGACACTGATTAGTTTAAACCTATATATATGGTCACCATCACGGCTAGCTACACGTCCGTGCGTGGGTGGGCTCAGGGAGTCAGGGGAATACTGTAGCTGCTCCTGATGACGCAGGGGACTACGTCTCACGAAGCAAGAAAAGGGCAGCGTGGAGAAGTCGTCGTCCCGTCGCGGCAACGGGCTGTGTTCCGTCCGCGTTGCCGGGATTTCGGGGATGCGGTACGCGCTGTGGAACCACGGAAGCAGTCCGTGGTTTTCGCGACCAGATCATTGCCAAGGGACAGCGGCCGGACTCGGGATTGCGAGCCTGGCTAGCTCGTGAGACGGACCCTTCCGTTGTTGCACTGAAACTTACCTCGAGTACACTGTATACTGATGCGAAGTATTAATAACCGAGCAGTTTTGTTTCCACGTCAGATTCTGCAAGATTTTCGGAACGTTCCGGCCACTTTCGTAGAGCTCCCTGCTCCAGCTCCAGCAGCAGCTCTCTTATCCGAATCCGCTACCAGTGACCTGCATGGAAGCCGCCGGGGCGCAGGTCACCACCAACACCGCGTGCCCTGCGCGACTGTCCTGGACTTCCGGCCCCGCGGCGGTGGTGTCACGATCAGTACTGGCCGGGGAACTGGGTCGCGCGCCCTGCTGGTGGCGCCATCGACGGACCCATTTCCCAGGCGGCCCGCGTTAACGTGTGGGGAAAACTACCGGAAAGTTTTCTTTGTTGTTTCTCGACCGCGTCCGCGTTGATATGGCTAGGGACGAAAATGTAACAGTAAATTTTCATCCCGTCGATTTCGAAACCGTTTTGGATATATATGAGCGGAATTTAGATGGGACATGAACGGAATCAGAGTGGTTGAAACAAACAGAAATAGGATGAGCATTTTTCCAATCATTTTCAGATTTACCTTTTTTTTGGGGTAATCTCTTGTTTTTTCTCATTTTATTACACTAAGAATAGAATTAAAACCCGATATATATTGAAAGATTTTGTCAGTCAAATTCAACTTAAGCACGCCTATTTAAAGTTCTGAACCTTAATCTCATCGGTTATATAGAAAATACCCCATATAGCTATAGTTAGACACATCACAATTTCGTTCCTCGTTATACTGCAATTCACTATCTAAGTCATATATGTTACTCCATCTGTCCAAAATTATATCATTACAGAGCTCTCAAGTTTTCTCAAATTATAAGCCATTCTCACTTTTCAATACACTTTCTGTATCATCGGTACTTCTCTATCTCTGTCTCTCTCCTTATTTTCAATATATCTCACTTTTTTCGCTCTCCTTAATTCCGGTGCCTACACCAAAACGACATATAAATTAAGACGGAGAGAGTATTGTTTAAGACTATGTTTAACAGTTAAAACTTGTTTATTTAACTATATAACTCAATATTATTATCTTTTTGATTTAAATTATCATTTTCCATTTGTTATCAATATTTTTCAATTCCGATATAACTGTTTTGGTATTTTCGACTATCTCGATCTCGTATTCCGATCTCAATTTTTCGTTTCCGTTTTCATCTCACTAATTAAATATAAAACAAAATGAGACGAGCATTTTCTCGATTTCGTTTTCATCCTACGTAGGGCATACTGTGCAGTACGTGTCGCGTCCGTGGAGGCGGACGTACGTCATGCCTGACCTATCGTTGCGACCCTGCCGTGTTCAGTACTCTAGCGATCCAGCGCTATCAGGGCCGTGGAGAATGGAGATACGGACATGCGGCGTGACATGAGCGTAGCTGGAAGCCTGGAACCAGATTGGCCAGTTCGCCAAAGGCAAATCTTGACTGATGCTCCGGCGGAAGTGTGTGATCCAGTCACTTCTTTGACTTCTCATGATCACAAACGTGCATGAACACACGCGACACGGTGCACGGCGTGCTTGATTGTGCGCTTTTGGATGAGAAATGGTCCTGTAAATTCATCTCTGTTTGGTCCCTGCGTGGATCGATGGTTCTCGCCGCAAACGCGTCCTCTCGTTCCTAGCCACGCATATGCTGACCGTGACGCTGGAGATGCGCAAGTTTCATGGAGTGAAATTTTTTCCATGGGGGCGGCAAACGTCATGGTGCTGGAACTCTGGACAAGTGCCGTTCTGCAACGTCATGGTTGCAAGCGAGCAGGTAATGCAACGGAGCAAGCTCGGTTGATCATTTGGTCGCAGCTTGTGAATGAGTAATCTCTAGTCTCTTTGTTTTGTTTTTAGGTCGTGTGAGGAATTGTGTTTGTAAATTAAAAATATATTTTCTTTTTTTTTCTTTTAATGCGAAACATACAATGCACGATTTTGAAAAAAAAGTGTTGTTATGTCGCGTATCTAGTAGCTTCCTTTGTGCCCTCCCAGAAGATGGCTCAGCAACTTGCAGGGGCCGAATTTTGGCCCATATTTGTTCGCGAGCGGGCCGATTCGATGACACACCGTTGGTCATCTTGTGAGTTGAACCAGAATTAAGATCGCGATCCAACTCGATGTCGCCAGCATGGGCGTAGGGTGAAAACGAGCCGAAAAAAATAAATTAAATATAGTAAAAGTCGGATCTAATTAAAATTGAAACAAATTTTTATTTATTTTTGACCTAAAATTTAAGTAAATATCAAAATAATTTGTGAAAAAATCCAGGAGCTGAACCATTTTTTTCACTACAACGGGCCCAACACGAGGCTCCTCCGGCTTTCCGCTGCACCGCTGTCTTCTCGACCCGATCCAACTTCTTCAGCAGGCCGCATCGTCGATCTAGTGAGCGCGGGGCTCCCAGCGGTCAACAGTGGGCTGTGGATGCTTGCAAACGGGCCACCCACTCGGTCCTGCTCGTGCGGCTACAATGGGCCTCAACTCGAATGTTCCGCCACACCAGCGGAAGCGGCATTCCTCCTCAAGTCCTCAACGTCCCTATTATTTCAACATTTTGTTTTCTTTTGAAATGCAGAATTTTCGTAGAAATTTCATAAGAATTTCAAAGAAATCAATTCAATTTTACAGAAAAAACATAGGAATCAAAAAAAAATTATTTTGTTCCAACTTTCACCAGCCCTTTCCCGGTGATATTCCTCTTCCTGTGTCACTGTGCGCTTTCAGGACCGTTCCAATTAAACTCTTCCGAGTTGCACCAACAATGCTTGGTGCATAGCTCAGCCTCAGCTGCAATGGTGCACGACCGACGGGCTATGGCTACTGGCTAATTAACCTGGAGCGAGCGGAATTACTCAGTTGCACAATGCACATTCAAGAAGCCGCCACCAGGTGAAAAATTTGTGCCGACAGACGAGCAGAGATCCACTACGAACACCGATCCACTCGCTTCTTCAATGTACCGACTCCTGCATGCCGCCGCCGATACGCATTCAAGTCCCACAAAACCTGGCTAGAATTCACGTCGCCGGCCCTAGCACTAGCACTAGCAGCTGTGCAGGCCGGGCCGTCCCTCGACGTTGGGCGCCACCGCCGCGCCCGTTGCTGCAGCAGCCGCGGAGGAGGCCGGGAGGACCCTCGCCCGGTGTTCGGTGCGTCCGAGCTGGCCGGGGCCGCCGCGCGCCCCGCCACCGGCGGTGCCGTTGCTCCGAGCGCGGCCCTTGCCGAGGTGGTGCTCGCAGAGCGAGTACCCCACGAGCGTCGGCTGGCTGCACCGCCACCCGCGCCCGTTCACGCGGCTGCACCGGGACCCCTCGAGCAGAACCGCGGGCCCGCGCCGTTTCTTGCTGGCCCCGGCCCCGCCGCCGACGCTCCCGTTGCTGCTGCTGACCTTCTCCTGATCACCTTTCACTGCCACCACCGCCAGCGGCGTCGCGGGCAGCAGCGCGCCGTTGCTCGCCGGCCGCGGCTCGGGCTTGCTGCCGACGGCGTTGGTGCACGTCGAGATGTCCAGCTTCTGGTCCCGCCAGCTGTGATGGCCGTTGCCGACAGTACTGCATCTGCAGGTGCAAGACATAACATTTCAACAGGACTGATCGAAAAATGCAGGTGTAATCTTGCAATACAACGCGCATGGATGCTCAGGACCTGCATCGATATCAATCGCTAGAGGAGAAGCAAGATCACGGACGGATGGATGCAACCAAACTGCTAGGCTGTGATCAACAAGTGGCACACCGAAGTGGCAACAGGGATTGTCCATGGAATTATTGGTAGATGATCCATATATATCAAGGATGGCACGACGACGTGCCAGCATGGTTTGTTTTGTCTCAAAGCCACAGGGAGGGACGGCACTGCACTAGAATACTCGGATCACTCGTGGCCTCTCACATGGGTCACGCAGCACTTGCAACACTAGGACAAAGAAGAAAACCGGAAAGAAAACAACCTACCTGTGCACTTGTCCATGCTTAACCATTCTTTACGACAAACCTATCGTCCAGTCAAAATTACCACACTCCTTTCTACTAGTACAAAGCTACTAACTTTCTGCGGTTCTTTAATCGATACCTCTCGTGGCCGTCACCAGCTCCTGCACCTGCACCTGCACCCGTGCTCACGCCGGAAGCCACTGCATTGTCCTGCGGAGTGAGTGATCCAAGTCATCATCAGCCGAGGCACGACTTGTTGTCTGAACCAGCTAGTTAGATCTGACTGGCAGATCGATCGTCCCTCTCCTCCATGAAACGCAATGCAATAACCGAAAGAACCATGGAGAAGCTAGCACGCGTTTGTGTTACCTGCGGCAATGCCAGGCGCCTGGCAACACCGGACTTCTGTTCGCCGACGAGATCCGGCCTCCCCGACGCGGCCTCCTCGTCGTTGTCTCCCTCGAGGCGGCCTCGGTTCCGCGCTGTATTATGCGGGGTGTGGGAGGGTAGAGAAGCGACGGTGGCTGGATCTGAGACTGAGGAGGCCTGCTGCTGGGAGTGCTGTGGCCGTCTCCTGATCCTCATGGATGAGAGAGAGAGAGAGAGAGAGAGAGAGATTGGGGAGGGTGCAAGTTGAAGAGAATGGATGCCTTCAGTTCGCTGATTTGCCCTTTTATGCCTCGCCATTCGCCATGCCGGCATTTATTTATACGAACCATTTTTTTTTTTTTTGCTGATTGATTATGAAGCTCGGATGTGGATCCTGCATGGACCGAACAGTCAGGTCAAGTGGGGGCGGTGATTAGGTCAGATTTATCAGAGACGGAGTGGGGAGCGCACAGGAAGTAAAGTGAATTTTTGGGGTGGGGGGCATTGCGTGGCCTCTGCGTCCAGCTTTTGGGTGGCATCGGGTGCAGGAAGAAGCCAATCAATCTGCTGTCAGGGAACATATAGTTGGCGGCACGTAGCAGTACGCTGTACTCTCTTTAATTTTTTTAATAATATCGTTGATATTAATTTTAACTACTCATTTTATTAAAAAAAATTTCAAATATATAAAATTTTTATTTGTAATTAAAATAACTCTAATGATAAATTAAATTATATCAAAATATATAAAATTTATCAATTTTTAAATAAAATAAATAATTAAAATTGAATTTAAAAATCAACGTTAAAAGAACGGAGGTAGCAGGGAGTACGCGGTAAACTGATGGGCATTTCCTTGTCACTGTTGTCAGTGCTGATGTTCTTCCCTTATTAAGACTATCGTAGCCAGGTTTAGTTTCGGTTTATTAAGCGTGCAAATCTTTGTGCAGAGTGTTTGGTTAGCGATCTTGGGGAAAGCAACGCGAGAACGTACCAAAATTCAGATGCGGTTCATGTCCAGAATTGGTGCCTTGTCTGACGTCTCCTCTCCCAAACGAGGAGATAATCGGTCTAGGAATTGTACAGAGCTTTATGGGCTGGAAGGAAGCTTGCAGGCAGGCTCTTCAGCCCGTGAACTTTGGACTGCACGGAAGTGACGTGTTACGTACTGATGTGCCATGGTGTTTTTTTTTTTCGCTGCTCTATGCATGATGCGTGTTGCTGCTGCGGTTGCGGAGTCCACTACGGAGTACGGACCCAGTTCTCCTTGGGGTCAAGTATCGACAGACGCAGCAATGCAGATGCATCTACTTTGTTCTTCATTTTCGTATTGGTGTCTTGTATGCACCGCCCGACAGGTACGAGTGCAAATACCGTGGAACTATAAAATCCTTTTTGCCATAATAAGCACCAAGCCACAACGACTGGCAATATGTTTGATGTTTCAGGTCACAAAAGCTGCAAGAGTGGCCATTTTCCCTAGCTTTCCACATGAATCGCGTTACCAGAAATTGCCGACAAACTCAGCAGCGAGATCAGACCAGAAGCCAAGCTCTTAAGGTCAAACAGCTAGGCATGTTAACAGCATCTGCTACGAACCTAACAATCTCTGACAGATATCTTCCACGCTTCTAACATACATGATGGACATATCTTTTCGTATCTAGGTACTTGTTCCATCGGAGGACTGTACAGCTTTTGAACCAGATCCGTCAGCCCAGACCATTAGCACATAACAAAAATACAACTATCCATCCGATCGTAGTTTGGTGCTACATATTGAAGCAACCATCCGTGATCAAGAAGGCTTGACAATGAAATTACTTTGATTTACTTTTTGACATAAGATTACTACCTCCGTCCTAATATAAGTTTATTTTTAGCTTTTATTGACGGCACTTTGACCAATAATTTTTATATATTTAATTAAGTTTAAAAACCTAGCATTTGTACTTTTAGATTTATCAAAAGAAATACTTTCGTAATATATATAATTTTATAGTATTAAAATTAATTAAATTTATCAAAATGATTAGTCAAAATCGTAGTCAACAAAACTTAAAAATAAACTTTTATTGAGACGGAGGGAGTAACTGATAGCTATACTTCCTCTCTGAGAAACGGATGGCTATCTAAGGAACAGCTTAGGCAGAACAGCCAACAAATCACAAAAGAGTGTCAGATCTGTACTATTCTTTATTTCTGATTAGCACTAAGATGAACTTTACGCAGGATCTCCAAATAAGGCTCTACTCAAGAAGTTGTGTGGGTATTGAGAGATACCACTACCTGAGCAACTTTAATCTCTATATGGGTTTACTTGATCACCATGTTGACTATTATCCTAGAGTAGTAGACAACAACAGTTCATATACAAGCACAAGCACAAGCACACAGCAAAAACTGTACTTGCCTTTACTGTTGGAGCATCTGATGCTGTTTTATCAAAAGTTGGGCATAAACCAGCTCATTCCAGGAGTCTGGTACTCCAGGAAGGCACCAGTGGCTGCAGTCTTGGTATCTCTCAGGTGATCTCCTCTCCTCCTCAGTCAGGTTCTGCTTGCGATAGATGGAAGGGTGTGCGTCCTTTCTGTAGTCAGTCATTCTCGTAACGTTCAAGTATACAACTGGAGTTTTCATATTGTGGATCACATTTTCCAAAATGCTCATCTTTGGTGGGTAGGTTGAAAGGTACTGTTCATTTGTTATCGGTTCAGACTCCTTGTCGCAGCTACCTCCTGAATTCCACTGGCCTCCGCTGCATAAGGGAATGTAAAGAAAACCATTTGTTCAGAAAGTGCAAATCAAAACAGCATGTGGTAAATTGCAACAGAAACACACCTAAAATGAGATGCGGAGTAGCCTCTGAATAACACAGTGGTTTTTCTGGGGTTAACATTGGTGTCAATCCACCTGGACCAGGTGATAAGAGCTTTACGAAAGGCATCTTCAACATTTAGCTCACTGTATATATAGCTACCTTCCTGATAGTAATCTTTCCTGTAGCAAATTTAAGATATCATCAGTGTTCAAGCAAAGCAAAAAATTTTAGAAGCTTATTCAACAAAAAAAAACAGTTACGGTGACCTACCCAAGAGATGTTTTCTCGTGCGTCCACCAATGCCCAGTATTGAAAATGAGAAAGTCTGCATCCTTGTATTTTGGTGATGATTGCTCAACCAGATCAAGCCTAAGAGTTTCCTTCTTCTTCTCATTGCCAACATGTGTCTCCCATTCCTGGACTAAGAAAGGGGAGCGGAAGAACTCAACGCTGCAGTTGTAGTCCTAAATGACATATATGGAAAAGGAGCAACAGTTTGAGTTAGTGAAAGGAATGTATAACTCAAAATGTAGAATCTGGACTCGAGAGAGGATAAATACCGTGAACAGGAAAGAGTATGACCCCTCAGTCTTAAACTCATGCCGACCAGATGCCTCAAAAACCTTCCTCTTGTCCTTGACGGAATTCCTCAAGATACACACAAGGGATTCCCACATGTTCCTATTGAGCGAATCACCAACAAAAACAAGTCTTTTTCCTCTCAACCTCTCCAACATGTCGGTCGGGTTCAATCTGACAGCATGAACATAATTGGCATATTACACATCAAGCACAAAATGAAACCACTAAGTTGAATGCACTAGCAAATAAACCTTCTCATCACCTTGGGATGTTGCATCCACTGGGTTGCCAACGGAGCTTCTGGTAAGCTAGATCTCGCCGGCCGTTGAGGTAGCAGTTGAACGGCTCATCGATCTGAGGGCATGATCCCTCTGGGTAGAGAGGGTAAGAGTCATCCCTAACCCAACTCCCATGGAACAAATCACAACTGGCCATCTCATAAAACCAGTCAACCTTCTTATTTCCACTGGAACCACTAGCATCCGTAGTCGTCGACCCTCTCACATTGTTATCATTTCCAGGTTTTGAGGTGATTGTTTGTGCCGAACCAGCACTATCATGAGCAGCTGCGCCCTTCTGATTATTTGCAGTACCACCGCTTCCATCAGAAGCGGCATGACCACTAGCCGGTTCCTGATTCAGAGCTGGAGATGACTCAAGAGTGTGGTTCTTGTTTGGAGATCCAGTGTCTTTCTCCCCTGCCATTGCCACACTCCCAGCTTGACTACTCGGCGGAACCATACTCGCACTGCTGTTATTCGACTCAACTCTGCCATCTATAGCATCTCTACTCATCGAGCTAGAACTTCCAGCTGATTTCTGGCTTGCATCGCCACTTCCACTCTCTGTCTGCGAACCAGAATCTTGTGTGGAACTTGAACCAACCTTCGTATCTGATCCAGCCCTTTCCGATGTGCTATTTCCAGCAGCAGAACCACTGCTTGGAACGCCACCTCCACTTCCTTCCTGGATAACAGAAGATCCAGAGCTCAAACCCGCCTTGGCCGAGCCGCCACCCCCAGAGGAACTATTGCTGGGGACGCCGTCCGCACCTTCAGCTTCGACCTTCGCCGCGGTTCCATTTCCAGCACCGTGGTTGCTCGGGGCACCACTTCCACTTGTCTGCTGCTTACTGGACGCATCTAAAGTCTCCGGGCTGACATTTGCTGGATTCCCGTCTCCGGCGGAACTACTGGCCTGGGATCCACTGCTTCCGCCGGCTTGATTACCGGAAACAGCGTTCGTCGGGCCGCCAGTTGTGGCGGAGCTAATATTTGTCCGAGCTCCGCTCCCGTCCTTGCCGGTAATGCCGGTCCCGGTCAAATTGCTGGCCGGAGGCACACTCCCGCCGCTTGCATTGCTGACTGGAGCACTTCCCACCCGCTTACCAGACTCAACAGAGGCAGAGCCGTTGCTTTCCGCCGCGGCTCCCACCTGAACACTGCTCGCGTCACGACTCACCTCCCCACCGCCGCCGTTCGATCCGCGCGCCGGGACGGTCGCCGGCTCGGAGGCGTTGGCGGGGAAAAAGGACGAGAGGAAGCTGGAGACCTGCGACCGGTACGGCGCCGTGGACGCGTACACGCCGCCGAACCACGAGCCCTCTGCTCCTCCCCCCGTGGCCGGAGCCGGCGCCGGCGCGAAGGCGACGTACGCCGTGAACGCGGCGAAGGAGGCCGCGACGCCGAGCAGCGTCAGCCTCGCGCGCCGCCGCGACCGGCCGCCGCCGCCG
>BCLF01000004.1:395174-406902 GCA_001602275.1 Zoysia japonica
CGCCGAGCGGGCTGAGCGGCCCCGCGTCCGCCGCGCACGCGGCCAGACCGCTCTGCTTCCACAGGCCCTTCATCTTGCCGCCCGGCGGCCGCGCAGGCCTGCGGTTTCCAGTCTCCGAGATACGCGGCGCGCGGGAAGCGGCGGCGCTGGGGCGAGCGACAGTGGCAGTAGCGGAGGCGGTGGTGGCTGGGGAGGGGATGCCGAGTGGTTTGCTTTGGGGAGGAACAGAGGACTGTGGTGGTGGCGGAGGCATGTGGAGGAGGGAGGCGCGGTGGTGGCTTTGGGAGTTTTACGGTGGGAGGACACGCAAAAAACTACTCGGAACAAACTAATTAAAAGCGGTTTAGATTTCGTTGAGGGGTCAAGGAACGTCAAACGGGAAACTGCTGATTTCTTAGATTGCGGTCTTCTTTTTTTTTTGTTTGTTTGACTCGCTGCTTATATTGCGCTGATCAAATAAAGCAGGTGGAGAAAACATTTTTTTTCAAGGAAGCTCCGGTGGCCCCAGCTGAATTACTTCTATTCTTAAAAACTATTTCTAATGGCAGATTCTACAGTAGATTCAAATTAATATGAGTTGTTTATTTGCATAGATCTTAATGAATAAACAGTTTGTTTACCTCTTAAAAGGTAAATGCTCTTTCATAATTAATAATTATTATAATATTAAATTTAAAAAGAAATAAATGAGTTATAGATGCATGCTGCAGTTTTGGAAACTAAATCTTTTATTTTTAAAAATAAATTAATTTGACAGATTTGAAAATTTAATCCTGCAATTTTTCCTTTTTTCTCTTCCAAAATTTAATGGCTCAGTTTTGATCCTCCTAAGAGGTAGAAGAGCACGGGTTAATCTACCTTAGCGGGACTCTTCTAGATTTATTAAACATACTTTGAGCAACGATTTATATAAATTTAAGCAACTTAAAGAAGTAAAACATGTACTTTTAGATTTATCATTAGAAATTTTTTAGTGGTGTATACTTTTATATTGTTACGAGTGACCGAATTTATAATATTATAAAGTCAGATTTAATTACAGCTGAAATAAAAAAACTACCAGCAATTTACTAATACAGTACTAGTATACTGCACTGAGCGCATTAGAGGTAGTACTAGGACGGTGGAGATCAATGGCCATTTTTGACAAACAAGACCTGACGCACTCGCATGATGCAGCTAGTGCGGCCGTGCTACCCGCATCGGCCCAGCGAGCGGCGCTGCCCGTCGATGCTGTCCGCCATCACATTGGCAACCTTCGATCATCATCCCTGACCGATCGAGCTCAAACGCCTGCTGTCGTGTCCTGAGAGATTGTGCTACTACACCTCGCTGAGAACCAACCGTCACCACCAGGCACCAGCACATCTCGTCGAAGAAGACTCCAAGGCGGGTGAGCGTGATTAGGTCCAAGCTCACCAAGGTTCGTGACTTCGTTCGTTCCACGGCGACTGCCGGGCCCGTCCGGCCGGCCGGTCGAGCGCTTGGACACGCGTCTCGTCGCTTCCCTCTCGCTCTGACCTGAATTCGGCGTGTCTGGTCCGGTGCACAGAGATTCGTCGGGGTCTACCAATGGAGCAGTGACGATCAAGTAGAGCGCCATGTGTGGCCACCGTGGCCTCACGCCGCTTGTAGCAGTAAAAGTTTGGTGCAGCGTCGCTTTCTAGATGTTCGATCCCGCTGCCCGCCGATGGTTCTAATTCGATTCCTAATTTCCCCTGACGACCAGCTTTGCGTTGCGTTGCGATTATGATCGTGCCGCTTCTAATCACTTTCGTTTACGGAATCACTTTCGTTTGCCGTTCCTCTGTGAGGCGCGCGTGATTCTCTAGAACGATCACCTTGTTCGCGGTTGGTCCGGGGTCACTCACATTCGGGCGGAATCTGGCATGCATGTCGCTCTCGTTTTCCGTCTTATTTTGCGCTGAATTTGGCATGTCTCCGCTCAGCGCGAGTGCGGGCGGGTCAAAACCAGACACGAGCCGCGTCTGAGATTGTGTACCCTCAAAATTTTAAATTCGAAATAATAAACCTTTTTTTGCGATTTTTCTCTTTATACACCTTTTTTTATTTTATTTTAACGAAAAACCTCATATAATGAGTAAATCTCAAAAAAAAATTCAAATTTAAAAGTTTGTGTCTTGATAAGTACTTGAGTGAAATTTTTTTTCCGGATTTATTGAAATTTATTCGAATTTATTCAAATTAAAATCTTAATTAGTTTTCAAAATTAAAAAAAAATAAAAGTCAAATCGACCGACCACCATACCAGCTTGCCATGCGGCGGCGTCTCTGCTTTTGCTCCTTGATGAATCACTTTTACCGCTCCTGACCATGATTATAGGCAGAGGAAACGGTCATTATTTATCGAGCATTCCGAGGAGAAAGTGTCTTGTACTACCACATGGTTTAGTGACGATGGTAGATCCATGGCGTACGACCGAAGCAAAGCCAAGGGCGTGGCGCTTTGATGGCGGTTTTCTTTTTGAGTACGGGACGAGCCCTACCTCCTAGCCGTATCTAGAAAGGTGAATCCCGCGAGGTGCATCAGGCTGGGATCTGGCTTTGGAGTGGCAGCTTTGGAAGGCAGGCCGCCCCCGGGAGAAAAGCACGGGCGCTTGCCGGTGCGAACTGCCAAGTATGGGGGCACGGACCAATTTCTCCGGCGTCGCGGTGCTCTCCGTCCCGTCACTGGATCGTCACCCTCCTCCGGCGTCGGTGCGTGGACGCGCCCGGCGGCAGCGGCAAGGGAGGCCGGCGTGGTGCAATTGCAGGTTTCCATCGGTGGGGAGCAGCATGCGGGCTTCCGGAGCAGTTACTCTCCCTCGCTTCACCTATCGAAGGGACCTCTGCGTGGCTGCCATGTTATCGATCGAACTCGGCAGTGTAGAGGAAGGCAATGAGATCCATCGCCGGTTCACTCCACTCTGTATCTCCTTTTTCTTGGCCATGTGCGGGGATATGAAGGGGAAGACTACTACTAGTCGCTGGCATGTGATAGATTGGGCCAGAATTGGGCCTCTGAGCTCATTTGCCAACTTATCTTGGGCCGGAATTGGACTCTTCCATTGCTTGCATGTACATGGACGCGTCCAGCCAGCGCGTTGCATTACGTCCATCTGGAGGCCGAAGAACTTTTTTTTTCTTTCGCGGACGAACATGACATTTGCACGGACGCACAATTGACGGCGATGCAATATCATATGAACAATATTCGGGTACGTTCTTGTAGCTTACGAACCGGTCTTGTACCTTGTATGCTAGGACATCGCACAAAACGACGCTTTGGCTGAGTGGTGCCTGCTAAGTACGTGGGGTTTCCCCGCGAGAGTTCATCTCTCACGTCGCTACTTTTTAATTTTATTTTTTCTGTAGTTTTTATCCCTACAAAACAACCATTCACAGGATTGAAGAAAATAATGGCATCGCTTTGAGTCTCAATGGTTCTCTCGTGATTGATCGTGTCATGTGAAACAGGTTTAGATTTTGCGGTGCAGCAAACAAGTATTCTATCCTTTTTCCCCACTCAGGATTGAGATTTAAGCAGTTCAATACTGAATATCCAGATGTTGCTCCAACACTTTGTTTAAAAAATGGGCGGTTATATTGATTGAATCACAACATTTCCTACTTAGGAGTAGTTTATATGGCACCTTGAAAAAATAAGTATCTCGAGCCCTCTTTCATGTTGTCCCCCGTCAGGTCACTTCGCAAGGAATGAAGATGGCCACTCTGCAACTGAGCTGGTGGCCTATTGCTTCACATATTCATTTATACAGATACACAATGTCTGTGAACAAAAACAGATCACGCAAGCATCACTTTTTCCATTATGTATAAATGAACAACCTTAATTATTATAAGCCGCTGCAACTGAGCTGGTGCCCTCTTGCCCCGCTTATTTGCTGGCTCTTTGATCCGACTAACTCGGTACAGCTCAACTATTCCTTCTCCCGTTGTAATCGCTCAATCACAACCTTCATGACGGAATTATCTGTCAACTTAGCTTCACAGGAGGGGACTGTTCACTCTCTCGTTTTACTGTTATTCTCGCTACAGTTATCTGCATTGGTTGAACAATGCAAAGGATATGGAGACAGGTAAAGCAACGTTCAAGAGTCCACAAACATGGACCGACTTGATTCATCATCTTTTCAAATCTCTTAAAAAAGAGACAATGTATGACTATTGATAGCTTAATCAAAATAAACACAAACCAATCATGCATGCTTACATGAAACTCTTTAAAATAAAAACGCAAGACAGACCTATAAAGTGCTACATAAGTCGCCCGATTAACTTCCAGATTTGGTTCCAACGAAATGAGACTCGATCTATCCAAAGGAAATTACTAACACGGAAACCCTCTCTCCAGAAACACAAAAGCATGGAATGGAAAGTACTATAAACCAGATGAAGAAACATTACAAACATAGGTCCAAGCTTATGCTTCCATCCTTCTGTCCGAGTTCAGCAATGCCGATCTTCTCCGGTGACTGGCCAGCGGACAAACAAGACGGCAGTGACGTCACCACGCTCATCACCACCGTGTCATCCTTGCCCGCGAGCTCCGTCCCCTCGTGCCGGCCGGCCGGCCCAAAGGCACCACCATTCCCGGCAGGCGGCGGCCGCCACATCCCCGGCACGCCCATGGCGCCGCCGCCGCCGTACAATTGAGGCCGCGCGAGGGATCCCATGCCACCGTACATCCTCGGTGCTGCTGCCCACGCCTGGTACTGCGGTGCCGGGAGCGAAGACACGGCCTGCTGGACCTGGTGGTGCCCGGCGCCGCCGTAGCCGAAGAGGCCGTAGCCCGGCAGGTACGCGGCGAACAAGGTGGCCTCGAGCTGCGCGCGCCGTGCGTGCTGGCGCTCCCGCTTGTGCGCGTTCTGGTGGCCCCCCAGCGCCTGCGACGTCGGGAAGTTGCGGCAGCAGTAGTGGCACTCGAACCTGCGCTCCCCGCCGCCGTCACCGTCGACCTCCCTGCAGTTACGCGGCTGCTGGTGGCCGTCGACCGTCAGCTGGTCGTTGGGGAACTCGCGGCCGAACAGGCGGAAGGGCGCGTCTCGCGCCGGAGACGCCGCGCCGCCGCCGGTGAGGGCCGGCTGCGCGAACGAGTTGATCACGCCGTGCACGTTGTGCGGCGCTGCCATGGCGACAGGGGCGAGTATCTCTGTCGTCTGTGCAGTGAGCCAGTGACGAGGAGTGCTGTGTGACCTCTCTGTGTGCAAGAACCGGGTGCGAGGTGTTGGTGTTATTAAGGCAAGCGACAAGACGGCCGGCCGGCCGTTTACGACGGGAGGAGGGGGACCGGAGTAGAGTACGTTGCAGCCGCCAGCCGGAGCTAGCGTCGATTAGCATCTCATCGCCCCGCCAGAAGGACTCTTTTCGATTTTTAAAATATTGATATCGTTCATTTTTAACATTACTTTTGATTATTTATTTATTAAAAAATTATTTAAATATATAAATTTTTATTATTATTTAATTTATCATCAATAAAATTTAAATCACAACTAATAATTTTATACATTAAAATAAAATTTTAAATAAAATAAATAATTAAAATTAATATTAAAAATCAACAATATCAATAATGTAAAACTAGAGAGAGCACGTGTGCCACGAGGCAGCTGCGCACTGCCGACTTGTTCATATGCTCAGTCGCCCGTGCAGCGGTTGATGCTGTCGCGGCGGCGAAACGATCGACCACAACAAGGGGGCGCGTTGGCTACATAGCCTACATTTGGTTTGGATTTTTATAGTCTTATGTTACAAACAAACAATAAGAGTAACAATTGTTGTCATCCCTTTCTGGAAACGCCTTTTTGCTGGTCCTGCAGTTCGCAAGCTGTGTCGTGTCTACCGGAAGCATTGTTCATTGGACATGGAGTATAGTGTGTGGCACATGCATGTGGCTACTAATGGATCGTAGTCTACATGTAGCTAAACAAGACGATGAACCGGCTTCGTCTTGCTTGTCTGCTGACAGGCTTCGGTTCCATGCTTTTCCAGGGCATAGGCAAGTGATGCCCTGCTCCTGCTACACCACAGGTGGTCGGTCCATTGCACGCTCCTCGTCGCATGTTGGTTTGCTTCTCCTCCTATGCAACATGTCAGTAGCAGCAACCCATGATTTGTAGGTCGGCCACTTCGCATCGCTCTGCTGGCCTCTGAACGATCTGGCCTCGGTAGCAGTTCCCTTTGTCGCCGGCATCCGATCATTGTTCATCATTCGAGTCACAGCGATCGATCACCGATCGATGCATGCTGCTACTCCCTGAATCGTTGTCTCTCTCGCTTTTCGTGATGCTCGTCACTGATCTGCATCCTGCAGGGAGGCCTGCTACTGTATCCTTTTGCCAAACTTCCATGCCGTGGTTCTGAAATTTCTACACTCCTAATTCTGAACGCCAAACGTTCCCATGATTTAGAGTATTTACCTCCGTTTACAAATACTTGTCAGTTTTGACTTTTTTATAAACTTTTTAACCGCTCGTTTTATTTAAAATTTTTTGACATATAGATATAAAAAATATACATTCTCAAATATATACGATGACAAATCATATGATGTTATTTATAAGTTAACTAACGAAATAATTTTAAAATTATAATTAGTCAAAACATAAATAGTAAAAGTCAAAATTGCTAAGTATTTGTAAACGGAGGTATGTGGTACGTTGGCCCATCAGCGCGGACGGCTTTTTTGCTTTTGTGCTCCTACGGTCATCAGAGCTGGCTCGCTAATCACCGGTTTAAGGAAGCGAGTACGAACCCGGTAATTGATCATAACCGCGTGAACCAGAGTCCGAAGGCTGCATGTGGGCAGTCGTAGAAGTCCCTACTTGTCGCTGCTGCCGATGGAGGAATAATTAGACGCCAGCATGCATGCATGCATGTAAGTACTGACGGTAGTTGGAGTGGAGGGGTAACTGGTACTCCTTCCTACCACCTGTCAATGACAGACACAGGAAAGCATCACGTTGCTGAGCCCCGGTGATGCCCGTGTTCTTGCGAGATTCACTCTGAGTGGCTGAGTTTTATTACTGCTAGCAGTGTCTTACTGCTGCCCGGCCATAGTCATACTTGCTAGCCGCCGTAGCACCGTGGTGCTGCATCAGCTGTCGAGCGGTAGTTCTCGCAAGGTAACTTCGGCGCAAAACGCCGTGGTCACGGCTGTTGCTCTCCTTCCTAGTATCCGTCAAGAAGACATTGATGGCGTTCCCCGACGGCACCGGGTACAGTACTGGCCGATCCCCAACGACACCGCGTACGGTACTGGACATTGGATCGTGGTTAGCGGCGGTACCCTGTGTCGTTACGATGTGATCGGAGTTCAGCGTACGTACCTCCAGAGCACATGCGTCTGCCAGCACGCTTGAGATCTGACTAATACTACCTCTAGTTGCTCATGTAGGATCCACGTGCCACAGCGCGCGTACACGTACCGCTCGCACGCCAACCTGTTGTACCTGCACACTGGCATCCCACATTTCCCACTGACGAAAACCGTAGATACGTGCCCGTGTGTTCACCGCTTCCACGTACGCGGCAGGCATGTGTTATTGGTCATTGTCATTGGAATCACGATTGTTTTGATGTGAGGAACGAGGCAAGACAATAATCCGTGCAATACGTAGCCTTCTCTGGCACCACAAGTTTGTTTCAACACAGCAAAACTACAACTCCCAACGGCAGCAAAAGTACGTGCTACTATGTAACATTTACATGGCTCCTATGTAAGAGAAAACTACCGACATTTCATCCCGATTTCCTTTTTGAAGAAAATTTCATCCAGATTTCTCGTCAGCATCTGAGAAATGAGCGCTTTCGATTTGGCGGGTGATTTGTGATACTGCGTAGTGTGAGCCACCTGATGCCGCGTAGTAAGACGTTACGGTGAGCTGAGCAAACCTTGGAAGTGCATAGGCTGCAACAAGTAATAACAGAATAAGAGATCATTATGTGTACATATATTTCACTCCAGGGCACAACGAGCATATTTGAAGGCTCAAACTTTATTTGGAACTGAGAACAGGCAAGTGATCACTTATTGAAATATGGCCTAGGGAGTGGAAACCGAATAGTTTCATACTATACTGTTTTGACAGGGAAAAAAAAAACACCATCTGATGGCACAATTCGTTCTACTGCATACAGTCTCTAGCTCTGAACCCCAGGTAGTCCAACCACATAAGTACTTAATTAATGAAAACCCTTTCATTTTTCCATGTTCTCAATAATGAAATATTCCTACATTTCTAGCAGATAAATGAAGCAATTCTTGGTTAATAATCAGATCACAATGTGACGTAGCTTGTACCCATATTGTTTAGGGACACATACTGAGAACTTACCGCCAAATACAGCACTGGCACCTGAGAACATCAGCAATGGTGGCACCTACACAAAGCAAATTTCGAACTGAACAAAACATAACAAGTTATCTTTTCACAAACCTCTACTACAATGATATAACAAGAATTCACAGAATATACAATCAGTTGCCACTAAGCAACAGTACCAAAACAAGCATACACGCATGCTACATCATGAATGATCTCAAAGCAAAGTTATATGTGTGAAGCAGGATGACTTCACTAAGGCCTAAACTGTAACATGCCCTGTTAATGCTTGTAAACTTGGTGTTTATATCGAAAAAACCGTACAGAGCTAATCAAAGAGTGATCTTCAACTATTTCTTTGCATTAATGAATGTTAATCATTTCAATAATCTTACAACACCCTACTTCATATTACCAAACGCAGCAACTGACAACATAGCCCATTCTAGTTTTCAGCTGCGCTGGATGACCCAGAGTTGGTATCCATAACCATAATTGTAGTTAGTCTGGAACTATAAATCAAGTACAAAATCACGTTTCCCAATAGCCACAATGTATTGCAGATATATCTCCATTAACTTTTCCATCCTAAAGCAGAGTTTTCACGATTATATTACCTTAGCAAATGTCAACTAGTCATGGATTAATTTGCTGACCTACATCTCCTACCAATACAGTTCCCAAGCTGGGTTCAGAGTTTAGATTTCAGCGCATGTAACATAATAAACTAAATTATTAGATCAATCTTCTCACCAAACAAAACGAAGCTGTCAAAGGCAGCAATTAAACAGGTATCATAAGATTAAGGAAAAAAAAAAGAAGTTCAATACTTACCCCAACGAGCAGTTGCAGCCATTTAGGCCCCTTCACGTGTTTCTGAACAAAAGGGATCCCTGTTCCAGAAAAAAAAATCAGTTTCTGAACTAATCGGTCTCCTGATTAAACCCCAACAAACGGTACATAGAGGTCTAGAAGGTGGTACCTGTGTTAAACCCGTGCACGGCACTGAGCAAAGCGCCGGCGCCTGAACCAGCCTAAATTAAAAGCAAAAACAGAATAATTAAAATCAACCACAAGCTAATTTGCAACAAATCCGTCCGAATAGCAAGCACCCAGCGCCACGCGGATCCTGGCCGCACCGCCGGAGCCCACACAGAAGGGGAGAGAGCGAGAGAATGGGATCGCGTATTACCACGGCGGTGGCGTCGTGCAGGACGGAGGTGATGGCCCAGTCCCCTTCCCCCTGCGCCGCCCAGCAACGAGGTGAGAAAAAGAGTCAGTCAGAATTACTAGTGAACAGATCACTGCAATCGAGACGGGGAAGGGGAAGAGACGCACGGTGGTGGGGTTGAGGAGGGAGAGGCATCGCGGGCATCGGGGCGACCCGAGTCCGGGGTTGATGGTGGGGTCGCGGTGGAGGTGCGCGCCGCTGCGGAGCTTCTCCTCGTACACCTCGCGCGTGCCCATGCCGGCACGCCGCCGCCGCCGGGATCCTGGGCTCGTGGAGGAGTTTGGGGGCGTTGCAAATTGGGGAGCGCGACGGCGCAACGAGCTTCGTCTGGAATCGGGAGTCTCTGGACTCTGGAACCGTCCCGCGGAGTGATCTGCGTGTTATCTTTCACCGTTTAATTTTTAATTCAACTCTTTCACTATTTGTCTTATTTTAAAAATTATTTAAATATGTAAAATTTTAAATTATAATTTAAATAACTTTAATAATAAATTAAAATATATCAAAATATATAAAATTTATTAAAAATTTTGAAATAAAATAAATAATGAAAATTAAATTTAAAAATCAACAACAATATCAATTAAAAAACGAAGAAAGAATTTAACATTCCGAGTGTGTTCATTAGCTATTTTTACGACGTATTTTTGCTGCATGGTATATCAACAGCTGTTCGGTTACTGTGCAGTGGCTCCTGTTCCGTTGATGCGCCAACCACATAGCAGTACAGTGCTGCGCGCTGCTGTTTCTTAATTCACAGCACAGCAACAAGAATAACAACGAACACACCCACTAATGATCGCGGACAGCAATGGCAATGTCATAATTATTCAGTTTTCACCCTCTCAATCTCAAATAGATATAATATTTTTAAGTTTAGTTAAAATTAAAGTTTTATCAATTTGACAACTAATAATATAAAATTAATAATGTTTTACATATAAAATTTTATCTTATTAAAAAAATTACACATTTGATGCCTTTACTTCCAAAATTAATTTTAACCATTGGTCTTATTCAAAAAAATTTATTATATATCATATATTTTATGATAATTTTATTTATTATTAAAGATATTTAATCACAACTTAAAATTTTACACATTTGAATTAATTTTTTTAAATAAAATAAATAATTAAAGTTGATATTAAAAATCAATTATGATATCAATTAAAAAAGAAAAAAGTAAATAAAATACTCATCAAACACCTCACCCCAAGAACTGGTACATCCTCCGACCGTTAAATTGTGTTCGACATTAACTTTTAATATTATTTTTAACTATTATTTTTATTAAAAAATTACTTCATAATTTAAATTTAAAAAATTATAAGTTTTAATTCAATACTTTAAAATTAAATTATAACAAACTATATAAAACCTATTAAACTTTTTTAAATAAGATAAATAGTTAAATTTCTGCAATACAAAAGCATTAATTACACAATAAATTATGCAAAAACATAGATACATGTGCGTACGTAGCAACTCGAGCGGCAACCATGCACAAAAAATATCTCAGGACAACAGAGCACGTTGCACATCCGTGAAGAAACATGTGTAAAGCAGAATCCAGGTTTATATTTTATTTTTAACATCAACTTCAATCATTTATCTTATTAAAAATTATTTTAATGTGTAAAATTATTAATTATATTTTAAATATCACTAACGATAAAAAATAATAACAAATTTTTCATATTTAAATAAATTTTTTAAATAAAATGAATAATCAAAACTGATATTAAAAAAAAATGGTGTCAATATTTTATGACCAGAGTAAACGACAAAGTCCGTCGCAAAAAAAATGTATTACATGACAAAGTCAGCATGCGCTGAACGTATTCATACACACGATAAGATTTTGACAATAATAATTTAAAAAATACTGCACGGTAATTCATATTTTCTAGAACACATTTAGGTTTTTAGGGAGCAAAAATAATCAACAAAGTTTGAACAGGCACAGAAACCCAGGATCCATGATACCTAATTACAAACCATGTGCAGAACTTATTTCATCGACATTGAACAATCAATGTACCAAACAAAATAGAGTCAATTCTTTATTAGCCATAAAAAACTTTTAATTCTTTATTAGCCACAAAAAATTTTAAATTTTCTTATCAACCACTAATATTAAATTTTT
>BCLF01000004.1:420255-483120 GCA_001602275.1 Zoysia japonica
AGGAAACCCACCGAGGATAGCACCGCAAAGCCACCGGCACGCGGCGCGGCGCTACCGATCGGGCGTGCCGGTGACCCACAACTGGCGGCATCGTGTGCGTTCCGTATCCGGCAAGCGATCCACGCGCCGCCGGAGCTTCTTTGGCTGCGAGGAGAGCGGAGACGGTCGTCGGCTCATCGCTCAGTAAGAAGATCGCGTCGGCGACCGCTAAAGCAAAAGGCCGAACGTCGCGTTCGGACGGGCGTCGTCCGCACTGCCCCTGCCTCTGGGCTCCATCTGCACTACCCCTGCAAATATACGTCGCGCACGCGAAGCCGTTCACGTCGGGAAATGGACGGCGGCGGCCTGCGGCGTAGTAAATTCCTTTGGGCGTTGGCGACCGTCGTTTTGCATGTGGATGCATGGAGCGTGTCTGTAAGCCTGCCATCGCGCTACTCCAGTAGTTTAAACGTGGAGTCACCCTGGCTGTTAGCGTTCTCTCTTTCGCGTATCCACTAGAAAGATAGCGCGGCAGTTGCCGCACTTTATAACCCCTCGGTGGTTAGAATCTCATTTATTTGATTTAATTATTACACACTACATAGGAATTATGTAGAAAAAATGAAGGAATTCCAAAGAAACAAATCCTATATGGACCCTTTGGAACAAAGGATTGATGCATAGAATTTTGTAGGATAGAAAAGTTTCCTTCACATTTTGGAGGAATTCTCTCTTTGCTAATGAATATCTAACAGTAAAATTTCTGTGTTTTCGTGTGAATCATTCAAACAAATTTTGGGAGTGCAACTTTAATCCTATATTTTTCCTATTCGTCCATTTTGAGAATCCTACGTTCCAAAGAAACCCTTGCATAGGATTCGAAATAGAACCATTCTTTTAGTTTATGTATGTTGAAATGTTGCACTAAAATACAACAGTTACATAGTAGAATTACAAAATGTACAAGCTATCAAAAATGGATTTGGTCTTTTTTTTAATTGTCACATTTGATTCATAAAACAATTTTTAGAGTTTGCAAACAAATTTGTTATTGTTCACATGTACTTGGAACATTAAAATGGTCAGAAGGGGGGTGGGGCTATGCCAGCGTAGAAAGATATATTGCATTTTTATTTCGTGAATGAACATTACATAGAAAAAGCATTTTAGAATGTGTCAAATACTAAAAGGAAATGGGTGAATATTTACAAGTAGTAACTCAATTTCAATTTAAATTGTTTCATTTTATTTTTTTCTCTCCATTTCCTTGCAATCTGAAATCAATAGCATAGATATCGAATTATGATTGCACTATTATTATAAACATAATTACTAAAAAATAGTTGCATTTATAATAATGAGTGCAAAATTTTGAGATGATTGATATTGCAAAATAATTCATTCAGATATAATCTGCTAAACTAAAATATTTCACTGTTCCATTTGAGCGGGTTGTCAAATAAAGCATTAGTACATCACTACATAAATGATATTTACAAAAGTTTATTATAAAAGTATTGTAAAGTTTTTCTTCAAAATATGAACATAGGACACCAACAATGTTTAAGTGATGCATATAAGCCAAAAGATGCCTGCTACCTATATCGAGATAACAATTAGAATAAAATATAGGATTAATTTAATACATGTCATTACAATTTTGTGAAATTTGAAATATGCCATTCGGACTCACATGTCATTTACTTGCAGGGCCCATCTGCCATTGACACATCAATGGCATATTTCAAAGTTTGCAAAATTGTAATAGCATGTATCAAATACACTCTAAAATATATTAGCTGGTGGACAGCTCAAGATTTTTAATCTTGAAGAAATAGCACAGAGAATGGGTTATTATCGAGATTTTTAATTTTTTAAGAAATAGCTTTGAGAACGGGTAATCATAAGGTCCTCTCCTACTGATCATTTTATTAATCACTACATAGCCGGGTTCCTAATGATGTCTACCTGTTTTTAGCATTCTTCTTTAGCATCCCATGCATGTCCACCAACAAGGATTTTTTATGTAAACTATAATTATAAGGATTTATTTTATACATGCCATTACAATTTTGTGAAATTTGAAATATGCCATTCGGGCCGACGCGTAATTCACTTGCAGGGCCCCATCTGTCATTGACACATCAATGGCATATTTTAAAGTTTGCAAAATTGTAATTGCATGTATCAAATTCGCCCTAATTATAAAGGCGCAAGAACAACATCCAAAATTTGTAGAACATGGTCTCATGTCAGTTTAACATTGAAATTGTGACACCCTCAGGTGTCAAAAATGAGCTTTTCCTTATTCCTTGTCAATTGGCGTTGCTGAAAAATAAACCCTTCAAATTTTGAAGTTCAATTGATGTCCGGTTTGAATTATTCAAATGAAAGACAAAATATACCTTGTAAAGAAACTTAAAAAAATTTCATAAGATGGTAGTATTTCAAAAATACAGTCAGGAAGATCATACCGAAAAAGAATTTCGATGATTTTACCAACTCATTAAATGCCCTTGAAAATTCAAGCAAAGTTGTAAAAGTCAACTTTTTGTATCAATTTGCATATAAATTTTGTACCGATTTTCAACTCAGGCCCAACATGAAAAAGGTTCCATCTAATACATAGTATCACCACGAAAATCAAAATAAAATTTTAAGCCTTACAAGTCTTCCTTCTAATTTCCCAAACTCACTGCAGTTTCAGTTCGTCGAAAATTCAGAAAAACCATTCGTACCTACTTGTCTGACTGACGTGATGAGTTTTCTCTCTCCATTGACCATTTAAGACGGCCAGCTACCGTGTGGACCAACTTCAGCTCCTGTTTTACTCTCTCTTCCTTCTAAGTGAAGCGTCCTAGCTGCCTTATAAAAGCTCAGGACCTCAGAATCCTAGCTTATTCACCCATTTTGCCTTTAGCCACTATTGTTGCTCGAGCTGAGTTTTCATTCGGGTCAAAGCTCTGCCTCTACGGTAAGTTTCGCTCTTATTCCTCCCACAAACTAGCTCCTCGCTCCCTGGAGCTGTTCTCTAATCGCTTTTCCATCGGATTTCACGGCCGAGCTATGCAGTGTAGAGGAGTCGTCGCTGTTTGGTTGAACGCAGCCTGCACCGTCGACCTCGTTTTTTTGGTCTTTCTCGTCGCCATTTTCTGCCGTGCCGCTCTTCCCCAAGCCAAGGTGAAGCTCATCGGCCTTATCCCATTGTTTTCCGTTACTCTCAGTCTGTGCAAGAGCTTGTCTGATATTGCACTAGACACGAACTCGTCACCGGCGAGTTTTCAGCCATCTCGTAGCTCCAGAAATTAGCTGGAAAGTTTCCTTGTACCGAGAGCATCACTCCCATATTTTTATTGAGATTTTTAGTATCCGTTTAGCTTGCTCGGGCAAGTGGTGCCAAGCTCCAGAAGTTCTGACCACCATGTCTAACGAATGACTCGATGCTCGAACTCACAAATGCCCGAAGTCAAAACTCCCGAACAAAAATATTTTCCGAAGAAGGATCGTTAGCTCCCGAAGACGATCGATCAATAGCTCCCGAACTCAATCGATAGGTTAGCTCTCGAATCGAATGACTCCCAAGTCGATCGATCTAAAGCTACCGAACTCGAATCAATCGTTACATTCTTGCGAACTCTGTTTAGATTATTTTTTCAACTTTAGAAATCTTTCAAAAATTCGTTAAAAATTTCAAAAAAAAAAAATATGAAATAAATTTTGTTAGAATCCTTGTAACCAGATCTTCACATCGGGTACATTTATTTCAACTTCCGACAAAACTGTTAATAATTAAAATTCCAAAAATAGAAAATTCAAGATTAATTCATATCTGCAGTTCTATCCATGCAAAAATTATGAAATTTGGCTAGCATACATCTTCTGGCATTAACAGAGCTGCTCACCAAGTCTCATTCTAAAATTTTACATATTTGCTTGATTCATATCATCTCATTCATATAGGAGCCGATGTTGAAGGCCAGCCAATTGGAGTAGCCGCTGAGGATACTTCTGCTGATCTTAACCCTCTTGATTGTGCTAACACTACTCATGATTAAGGAAAGCCCCGGTGCATCTTAACCCTTTTTAAATATTTTATTTATCTCACAAGTATTAGTTGGAGTCATGAAATGTGCATTTGAGTCATAGGAAATGACCGCTACCGTAGTTGCATTTTCTTAGGATTCCTATGGGATTTAGAGTCTAAGTTGGTTCCGATACCCGATGCTATGCTTAGATTAATTGTTGAGTCATCGGTAGAAGTCGAGTGGTTGGAATCCGCTCGCGAGCTATAAATGAGTCTAATTTTTTTGTGGGGTTACTGTTTTCACCATGACAGAAATTTGAGATAGGGCTGAGATTGATTAGGAGCAGCAAGATATAGTACTTGTATGTGTTAGCTTGGTCTGAGTCGATTAAGGACCGATTGAGTGTGGCTCTGTTGAGCAAGTTTAAACAGTACCGAATACTTGTTAGATATATGGAGCTCAGTAAACCGATGTAGCAAAATATCGTAGTGGTTGGACGAACCCTGCCTCTCTTTTGGCGAGAAGTTGAGAAAGACTTGTGTAGTTCCAAGGGGTTATCGTATGGAGGATCCTGTTCTTAGAAGAGATGCGCTTATCGGCCGGCCCTATGGTGTTGAGTGAAAGGTTGTCATGTACGGCTTCTGAGAAGCGCGTGCGTGTCGTGTAATTCGAGTTTCTCAAGATGTAAATCGATTCGAGTCGCTGTCCTTTACAGTAACGAGTATCGCTTGTCTCACTGCATCACATCGTAGTAAGAATATGAATGGAATGATGAATGCTGCTGATCTTGTTAATTAATAATTATTGTATTGCAACCATGATTGATGTAGAAGTATTGCAAACATTTGCTTTCAGTCTTATACCCTTTTAATTTGGCTAAAACTTGAAAGAAGGACTAACTATTACCGCTGTTTTTGCAATGAATCCCTCCTAATGTTAGAGCCAGTGCAGGATTAGAAGTCGGCTTTAGAGAGCTATTTTGACGAGTAAACCTTGCTGAGTATTAGTTACTCAGAGTGTGGTTGCTTATTTATGTGGTGCAGGTACGTCTCATGCAGATTACTGTGATTATTACGGCAAGGTGGTGTGGGAAAGTGAACAACAAAAGAGTGGTCTATTGAGTGGGTTCCCGCATCACTATCTTTTGGTCAAGAGGAATGAGATCATGTTTATAGGCTGACATGGTTTCATTTTAAGCTATGTATCGTCGTGCTGTATCGCTTTCGCAGCGTAAACGAATTTCGAACATCTTTTGTGCACTTCAAAACCAGAGTCTAAGTTGTAATATTTAAAACTTTATTTTTATATATGTGCTTGTGTATGTAGTTTTAGACTCTCGCTTCGTCGAGTTGTCGCCCGAAGCCGATCCTAAATGGCAAACCGCTCATTTTTTTAGGTGGGATGGCACAGAAATTTATAGTCTTAACATTCAATAAATGGCAGTGCACGGAAAAAATATCTCGACAAAGATATTTTGTACTATCTCCGTTCTTAAATTGACGTCGTCATATACTTCTAACATCAACTTTGATCATTCGTATTATTTAAAAGATGTGATAAATTTCATATAATTCGTTATAATTTATTTTATTATCAAATATGTTTGAAACATAGCTTATAATTTTACATATTTAAACAAATTTTTTGAATAAGATGAATGATTAAAGTTGATGTTAAAAGTCAACGCAACACAAATTTAGGAACTGAGGGAGTATACATGTTTTTCGATGCACCATTGGATTTTCATGAGATTTTTTTTGTTACCTTAAGGAAGCAAGGTAGCTGTTTTTCTCTTATTTTTGGTTCTGATCTTTTCCAAAGTACGACCATAGGACTCTTTGTCAATAAATTTAGTTACAGTTCAGCAAATTTGTAAGTAGTTATTTGGCGAGTAATCAAATCATTGTTCTTCTAAGAAGAAGACTAATCAATGACAAGGTTCATATTACATGTTAATAGTACAAATCCAAACTCCACTACAACTGATAAATGACAGCTTTAAGGTTGTTTGTAAGTAAAAAACAACAATACTCCTACCATCAATCTAAGTGTGTTAAAGCTGAAATGTCGTCTTCTTGTTTTCAACAATATTCCCATGAAATCCATTTTGTTTTCTTAAAAAAAATCTCTTGCATGCCCCATGTTCCCTGAGATATGATCAGATTGTGATGAGCAAATAGTTTAACAAATATTAATCCTCCAGCAGAATCATTCTCGGATATTGACCTTCTCGGCTGAAAACAACTTCATATATAGGTGTTTTATATTGCAAATCATGCAACTTTTTTTCTTATCTACATTCGAATCTTGCGAAGTCCACGCCAAGTGAAGTGGGATTCCTGAAATGCTCATGCCCAACAATGTTCATGATGTTTTCTTCTTGGGGGCGTAAAGTTAGTAGCTCCATTTGTGGTGTTGGCAACAAAATTTGCTCACTCGTGAATAGTGAAATTATACTGCTCGGTATTCTTCTTGGAGCCTGGTGCTAGCTAGCTAGGGTGGATGGTAGTACCTGTAGAGAGATTAAGCACAGGCTTTTGGCCAACACCAGCAGCAAGAGTACGAGCATCGTCGAGGGAGTGATGCAGCGGGTTGGGGAACGGACCTCCTTCTCCTCATCCTCTAGAGTGAGAAAACAGAAGGCCTAGGCAGTGTTGGGGTCCAGGCTCAGGAGCGCGGCGCGGAGCTAACAGCTCGTGCGCATGGTGGCGGCTCCTAAAGACAGCACTTCTGCCGGCTTGTCGCGGCCTGCTCGCCGACACTTCTGCCAGCGCCGCGCCCTGGACGCTCCGCTGGCCTCGTCTTTTGTGGGTCTAAGACGCTGCGCCCGAAAGAGTCTCGAAGGGAGAGGCGCAGCAGGAGAAGCGGCCAAGGGAAGCGGTACCCACCTTGAAACCATTTTGGAGCTCGCCGTTGCCGAGGAAGGTCGTGAGATGGGATCGATTGGTCGGACCCGTGGAGAAGAAGAGTTTTTTTTTTCTTTTTAGAATGGAGAAGAAGAGTCTGGAGCCTCCCGTACGTCAGCAGCTACCAGTGTTCGCAGTGGATGATGAGGATTCAACTTGATTTTCATGTGACGGATGAAACTGGTTGTGACGACGTGGAATCACGTAAGGCCAAGAAATCGAGCCGATTTAGACTACAAGAGACAGGATTAAAGCTCCAAAGTGAGCCAGTCTGCCATTGATTGGCGGCCTTATTTCTAAGTTTAACGAAACCGCTAAGTGATGTTTTTTCACAATACCAAAAATGACCGGTTAACGGGTAAAGTCGATCAATTTTTATTATTGCTAGAATAATAATATTGATTTTTGCTGAAAACTATATCCAACGAGTTTTATCGAAAACCGCAAAAAACTAATTTATTTTCAATGATTTCGTAACCATACTTGCTTCCCCCCTATGAACTCTCAACTGAACCGGTGTGCATGGGGATTCGGTGGCCGCAGAAACTGCATCATACACGCCCCTCAAACAAAAGAACAAGACATGGCCATGGCCGAAAAGACGATAAACCGTTTCCATTGTTGTGCTGTAGCAAAGATGCGAGAAGGTGGGCGCTGTGGATAGGGGCGAAGTCAAGGCATCATCTTGTTGGTGCCAGCGTGCTTAGCTAATAAGGTCAGTTAATTTACCAAATAGTGTTAAATAGTAGCGATTTTTCAGTGATTTGCCCAATAACTATCGGGGTCATCTAATCGAACAGAACAGATAAATGTAGCTTCGCCCCTGCTGTGGATGGCTTAAAGGCAGTGGTACAGGTAGTACAAAGACGTTGACAGGAGTATTTTCGTTTGAAGTCACAAAACAAGGAATTACACGGTATCCCGAATTACACCGGCAATGAACCGTAAACCCCGGGCATCAGCACGCACGCTGTGACGCAGTGGAGCCAACCAGACCATCCAACGGCACGACCCAGGTACCGGAAATGGTGCACAGCGCACGGCGCACCACGGGACCTCCAGACGCGGCGCCGCCTTTTTTATCCACCCCCATACACGGTCGCCGCCCATCTCCCCGTTCGCACCGCCGCAACGGCAGCAAAGCGCACCTGCACGCGCCTGCGGCACCCACCCCACCTCACGTTACGCATTTCGCTCCCTGACGGCTCGATTCGCTTCGCCTCCGTCCGCCGAGAACCTCCGCGGGGCTGCGCGCGCAATGGACCCGTCCGCCGCCGGCAAGGCGTCGCCGCAGTCCAGCGACGACCTCGTCGTCTTCATCCCGCCGGACGATCCGCCGCCGCGCGCGAGCAGGCAACCGCAGGGGCAGCAGGGGGCGAAACCGGCGGCGGAGGCCGCCAAACCCTTTCAAAACCCCGAGAAGCCGCCGGGGTCGAGCCCGTCGCGCCCGCCGCTGTCGCCCGCGCTGCTCCGCCGCCGCTCCTCCATCTCAAGGCCCAAGTCGCGCTTCGTCGAGCCGCCCACCCCGCCGCGCGCGTCCGCCGCCTCCCCGGCCCACCCCGCCGCCGCCGCGGCCGCATCCGCCGCTCCCTCGCAGAACCAGACTCCCCGCTGCGCCGCCGTGTCCACGCCGCACACCCCCGCGGACCCCGACGACGACGAGGACCTCTTCCGCAAGGCTGGCGCGCCGGGGGCCGCGTCCGCGGCGTGGTGCCGCCGCAGGGCCGCCGTTGGGCTTGAGCTATCCTTGCTCGTGCTCTTCCTGGCTCTACTCGTCGTCAGCCTCGTCGTGCGCCCGCTCAAGGGCCGCGTCGTCTGGGGCCTGGAGATCTGGAAATGGTGCGTCATGGTCATCACCGTCTTCTCTGGCCACCTCGTCAGCCATTGGCTCGTCACCTTCGTCGTCTTCCTCATCGAGCGCAACTTCCTGCTCCGCACCAAGGTGCTCTACTTCGTCTTCGGGCTCAAGAAGAGCTTCCAGGTTGTCCTCTGGCTCGCGCTCGTCCTCATCGCTTGGTCGCAACTCTTCGACCGCGAGGTCGGCCGCCCGCCCAAGACCGCCAGGATCCTCAACTACGTATCCAGATTCCTCGCCTCCATGCTCATCGGGTCAGTCATCTGGCTGGCCAAGACCTGCCTCATGAAGCTCATCGCATCCACGTTCCACCGGAAGACCTTCTTCGATCGGATCCAGGAGAGCGTGTTCCACCAGTATGTGCTTCAGGCGCTGTCAGGCCCGCCTCTGATGGAGCTGGCGGAGCATGTGGGGCGGGAGGGCAGCGGGATTGGGCGGGTCAGCCTCAGCAGGTCCAAGCAGGAAAAATGTGTGGAGGTGATCGATGTCGTCAAGCTCAGGAGGATGACTCAGGAGAAGGTGTCAGCATGGACAATGAAAGGACTGATCACAGCGATTAAGAGCTCTAGGCTGTCAACCATATCTAATACTATTGAGAGCTTTAACGATGTTCATGGAACGGAACATAAGGATACAGAGATAAACAGCGAGTGGGAAGCCAAGGCTGCGGCCTTTACCATATTCAAAAATGTCGCAAGGCCTGGCTACAAGTGAGGATGCTTATAGTTAATTATTCAGTACCCAGTTCTTCGTTCTTATCTGCAGGCATTCCCAACATGTGTGATTCTTTCATCTGTTTACATAGGTATATTGAGGAGGTGGATCTGCTGAGATTTTTCAACAAGGAGGAGGTGGACATGGTGATTCCAATGTTTGAAGGAGCATTAGAGACGGGAAAGATAAAAAAGTCCGCTCTTAGGAATTGGGTGGTAATGGAAAAGTTCAATGCATTTACCTATTTCAAATTTCTTCTATTTTAGATACTGTAGGGTTCATGTCCTGCATTTTTAGTTTTCCACACCAGTGCAGTCTTTTTTGTGTATTTTCAGGACTGGGTGGTTGCTAAAATTTGCAGTGAGAAATATAGAAAACATAATAAGCTGCATAGATTGAGGATTGTGATGGGTACTGTATGACCATCTGGCTTATTTTTGGTTTTGGTTGAAAAGTCGTACCTTTCCTTATCTATTTAAATAATTTATTACCTTTTAAAATGGAATTAGTTTTCAGGAAAACAATTATTACCTGAGAAGGAGTGTGGTACACTCTGCTGAAAATACCAAAATTTTCTGTGTTTTGTACACTTTGATGCTCCAACAATGAGTGACATAAAATTGATTTGCATTGAAGATGTCTGTTTGCTTACCTAATTTATTTTTACTGCCAGGTAAAAGCATATCTTGAGCGCAAATCACTAGTGCACTCTCTGAATGACACAAAGACCGCTGTTATGCAACTTCACAACCTTATCAGTGCTATAGTTGTCATTATTATCTTCATCATCACACTACTATTGATGGGCATTGCAACAACCAAGATCCTTGTTGTCATCTCATCCCAGCTTCTAGTTGTAGTGTTCATATTTGGGAATGCCTGCAAGACTGTATTTGAGGCTCTTATATTTGTATTCATCATGCATCCATTTGATGTTGGTGACCGCTGTGTCATTGATGGAATACAGGTCAGTTCTAGACCATGCATGTTTTCAGTCTGTTTCCATTGATCTTTCATGCTAATTTTAATTTTGCAAATTTGTATAATGCTAGATGGTTGTCGAAGAAATGAATATATTAACTACTGTTTTCTTGAAGAATGACAATGAGAAAGTATATTATCCAAACTCTGTACTGTCCACAAAGCCGATCAGCAACTTTTACCGAAGCCCTGACATGTATGAGACAATTGATTTTGCTATTGATGTTTCAACTTCAGTGGAGAGTATTGCAGCCCTGAAGTCCAGAATTAAAGGGTAAGTTAACAAATTTAATATGGAACTTCCATGTCTCGTTTTAGTAAGTAAATCAACTTCCAGTATTATTTAAGTATTTTTACTATGGATGGATGCTATACATAGCTGCATATGATCTGACAAAAGAAAAACTCTTTTGAATCTGATGGCATGCTTGCGTGGATAGGCTCCATAGTTTAAGTTGCCATTTTTTTCTTTTTGATATCAGGTACTTAGAGGGCAAACCAACATATTGGCACCCCATCCACACGGTGAACCTAAAGGATATCTTGGATGTGAACAAGATCAATATGGCTCTATGTGTCCAGCACACAATGAGCTTCCAGAATATCCGGGAGAAGAGCATCAGGAGATCTGAGCTCGTCATGGAGCTAAAGAAAATGTTCGAGGAGATGTCCATCCAGTACCACCTTCTGCCTCAAAAAGTTGAGCTCATCTATGCTGGCTCGAATCCTTTGCCCATGAATATTGCTCAAACAAGATAGAAGACGAGGAATTGATGCACTAACAACTACTACTGATCAAGGCCATGGAGGTCAATGAGCCTGACTACTGAATACTTATCACTAGGTCTTTATTCTGTACTTTCTAAAATCTCTGCACGCTAGTGGTTCAATATGTGTGGACGCTGGATGTGCTATCTTTACAGGTCACGTCATTGAACCATGGTTAAGTTTCAAAGATGGTATTAGCTTTAAATTTCTTGCAGTGCTTTAGTCTATTTGTTGAGGTAGAAGAGTGAAACTGTTTGTAGGTAATATTGACCTTAGTCCTTAGGATTGACTGAAGGAAATGCCTACTGATCGCATAAGCGGCAACTAGCTGGAGAAACCTTTTCGATTCGGCAGAGTTATTCTGGATCACAGTGCAAAGAACATTGCATGTATGTTCTGAACAGCTACAAACTTTGTCTGGAATGGTGTCATGCGTGCAAATTTTCTGTTAATCTCGTTCCGCACTCGTGCTGTGGTGCACCATTGGGGATACATGGCTTTGGTGTCCTAAACTTGTTTGGAATGCTCCACTGCTAGTGCTCATTGCTTCGCAGCTTCTGGGAGAGCGATCCGGTGGAAAGGGAAGAGGCGCATTCTCGTGGAACTTTGGCAGGAAAGCTGGAGCTGCAACGTCCATTCGACTTGTAAAAGGGAGATCCCAACTTGCAAGTAAATGGACGATGGAGCCCGTTGTAATAGCTGCTGTTTTCTGTTGGAACGTAACAGCTTCCACTGGCAGATTGCATAAAAGCATTGCGCACATGGACAATTTATAATTGAAGCTGGATAGGGCTGAAAACGAAACGGAAAAATCTCGTCCTATGTGCTTTCCGTTTTCGAATTTGTTTCGATTTTCGAATTTGCGACTCGGATGAAAACAGAACGGGAGAAAAACAGTAACGGAAGAAAATGGGGTGAAAAAAAGGGAAACGACATCGAAACCAGTTAGCATTTATTTCTTCCGTTTATGTGGTACCCCGTTTTTATCTTTTTTGAAATATGAGATCAGACATCAAGGAGAGGGAAGTGGATCCTCTATTGTACGGCGGGGTACTTTCAGATCACTGCACAGCGGGGTACTTTCAGATCACTGCACGGCGGGCTCGAAGCCCACCTGTCAGTGCCCGGCGCGCACGGTAGGGAACCCTGCGCCAAGGAGGGAGTAGATGAAGAGTGCAGCTGCAGCCTGGAGTGCTTGGGGCGGAGGGCGGCCAGATGTGCAGTGGCGTGGTGAAGACCGAGCAGTGGCGACAAGGTCTGCGGCTGGAACGAGCGCGTCGGGAGCGGCCTTCGTGCCCGAGCTGCGGCGGCGATGTCGCATGCGTACTAAGCGCAAGGTTGAAGAAGGTTCGCGTCGGTTGCCGCAGGTCACAAGGTGCAATGCCATTTACTGCTTCATATGGCAGCTGCTGGTGGTGTTATCGAGGTGAGCAGGCAAGGCATTTAGTTCACCATGGTGGTACGAGTAGTAAGTTTCCATCATACGGAGTACTGTACTACTGCATGTTGATACGAATATTTTTATTGCTTTATTTTTTGTATTGTGGATAATAATTTTCAAAAAGGATGTTAGATTATTATATCGATATTTTCGACTAAAATATCGGTTACCGACTGATTCTATTTCGTCCGGATTTGTTCGTTTTCAATACACCCGTTCCATCCGTTTTTGTTTGCAGTTTTCATGTTTTCGACCGTTTTTAGCCCTAAAACTGTAACAACAAATTCTTAGGTTTAACAAAATCATGTGCACATTTTCTAATCAAGACATACAGACAAATCAATCTTATATCTAAAATTTATCTTTTATAGGTACTAGTTCAACGTCCGTACGGATACAAGTCAACTGGACAGTTTATAATATCATTTTGATTAAACTATCTACATTGTAACTGTCAATGGTTGCTTAGTGACCAGCTGAATGGAGTGGCTCCTTACAATCGATAGACCCGTTTTGGAGCACCTGCTTAGTGACCATATCCTTCCATTATTCTTGCTGCCATGAAGCAGCATATTTTCACAAATGATCTTATACACATTTTTTTCCTAAAAAATGCAAAGTTAGCATAATTCAATTAACAAAGAAAGAAGAAATGGTGATGGAGCAAGCAATTACACAGAAAATTCATAGCATGGATGAAGTTAGCCATTGTAATGAACTAATCATATTGCCTGTGATTGTTTGCACGGCGAGGCCAGTTCGATGAATCATCTACAGTTATAGTACATGCTTTCTTCCAACTCTTAAATGTATTTTACTTGGTCATTCGAAAGCTTTTTCCTAACTCTGAAATGCATTTTTCTAATCTACTCAGAAAAAACCAATTGGCTATTTGGTTTGCAACTTTTGTGAACCTTACCAAAACACAGCTTTACCAATTCGCTGGCATTACCAAATCGTTGGTAAAAGAATGATGTTTGGATGATGACCTAAAAATAAAGTTAACATTATTCAGATTAACTGACATATCATGAAGATTAACACAAGATTAGATGACATTCATATTTTGAACTGAGCAGTAAGATAAACCACCTACTCCTACCTGTTGTGCCACGGTGACCTCTGAAGTTTGACCATGTTGACAGTGACCTCATTGTCGACTGTATAAATCTGGGCACATGTATGAAGTTTTACTTCATCAGGTGCAACCACCAATGACAATGATTTGAAACAACATGATCGGAGATGCCTGTGCGTTGGATATGTCATGTTCTCGAATGAATTTCTCATTTGAGTTATTGAAAGAATTCAATTCGGAAGAAATATTTTCTGGACAACCTTGATCACCAATTATTCTACAAGATATACGGAGAACTGAAATATCGATTCAGAAAATCAAATAAATAATTAACTCAACTAAGAAGTTCATTTGCACTGTCATGGATGATCAACATAACAGTGCTGCAACAACAGGCAATGATAAAATAGAATAGCTGCCAACATTGCTTGGTATTTCTACATAACAGATGAAAATGTACGTCACAGAAGTGCCTGCCCTTACCAAAATCTGCTTCACAGCAAAAACATCTTTGAGTAGATTTGAGTTGTAACTAAATTATTTCCCCTTCTATTTCATCATTAGGTGACTGCTCCAGAATATGTGAAGAGCTTGCTATACGAACTTGATCCATAGCAGCTCCGCCTGATGATTACCCAAACTTTGCTGATGAATCAATAAGGTATAAATAAGAGGGCAATATTTGGTAAAACAGGTCAATTTTAAGATATAGACGAGAATTCATGATATCATCTAATTTGCTGATGAACCAATAAGGTTTTAATAAGAGGGCAATATTTGATAAAACATGTCAATTTTAAGATATAGACAGAGAATTCATGATGTCATCTAATTGATCGTGAATTCGTGATAAGATGGAAGGAAGTTACCATGGCAATCATTAGCCTGCACGTTTAAACTCAAATCATCACCCAACAAAACTTTGAACCTTTCCTTAATAGAAGGATGAATCTCAAACCAATGCGTATCCTAGGACAGGCATATTGGGAGAGGCAGATGGCTCAATCCTGGGACATGCATTGTGTAAAGAAATCGAACCTGGGCGGCAGACCGGTGGCTCCATCTCAATGTCTCAGCTGAAGCTCCTCAGTCTCCATTCTGGGTCTGCCTCCAGTCGTCAGCCCCCTGGGCTCACCTTGCGAGAGCTGCGGTCCTCCGGTCGCCAGCCCCCTGGATCACCTAGCGAGAGCTGCGGCCTTCGCGTCGGCTGAAGCTGAGGCCGCCGACTTGAACGCAGCCTGTGCCACTGCTTCCTGGCACATCTGAACTACCTGCACGTCGCTGGCAGTGTTCACCTAGGCTCCATCGTCTGGATGCTCCGCAATCAACCAGTGCCTTCTGCGACGAGCGAAGAGATCATCGAGCAAAGAAAGTCCCAGGATATTCGGAGGCGGCACTGACTCCTATGAGTGCTCCTTGGCCCACGTCGCAGACTGCTTCGGCGGAGCAGAAGCTTGCTGCGGACGACGACGGTGAGGACCTCGTGCTGCTGCTCCTGCTACCCTCGCCGCCGCACCGCCAAGGTGGAAGTGCGCTCGACCACTCCGAATTTGCACATTTGTGCTGTCCTGCTACCCAATGGCGCCGGGGACGGGGGGACGTCTGGGCGGCGGCCGCCCCAAAGTGAGGCGGAGGCGGCAGGGGTAGGGCTGCCCGAGCAGAGCAGGGCCACTGCAGGGCTGCATCGGAGCGAGGCCGCGGGGGCGAGGATTGGAGGCCGGGGCGGCGCGGGGCCGCCGGAGCGGAGCAAGGCGAGCCGGCGGCACATGTCGTTCTGGCAGCGCGGCGCGGGGGCGAGAATTGGGGGTGGGGCGGAGCCATGTGCGCGGCGCGGGGGCCAGTTTGTGGGCCGGGGCAGGGCGGGCCCCATGTGTCGGCGCAGACACCAGAGAGGGACGGAGATCCATTCTCAACCGTTGGATGAAGATCGAACGGTCGAGGCAGAAAGGGCACTCACCATATAGAATGTTTATAGGAGTAGAGAGATCAAATATTTATTGAAGGGGAAATAAATTATTACTTAACAAAATATTTCTGTTAACATAAAAATAAAAAAATGGACGGTTAGATAAAATCTAATGGCTAAAAATGACTAGCAAAATCTAAGCCAATGAGACAGCTCCTTATTTTTGTCCGTTTGTGTCGATCTGTTGCTGTCATCCTCACCTGTTGGTACGGTCGCATTCGCTGATTTGAGCGAGACTCATACAGAATCCGCTTGAAATAACGTGTAATTAACTCAATGAGGAACCGTTAGTGATTGGAGTTTTCTTTTGGCGTGATTAAAGCTTTTTGTTGCTTGGGAGTAATTTGACATACTTTGAAAAATATGGCTGTAAGACGTGGCTATGCCCTGTATAAATCTTCTATGTTGCAAACAAAATTAAAAGAACACCGAGGAACTCAAAACTCACCTGCTCGAAAAGCTCGACGAGACAAAATTAATAGAGTAATTTTAAGAAAATTTTAAAAATTTGAAGAAACTTTTTTGAATTCTTGAAAATTAACCATTTGAAAAATTTAAAAATGAGAATTTTTCACGTCTCCTCTCAACCGAGCAGATCTCCCTGGCGGCACGATACGCACGAGAGTGAACGAACGGTCGGAGAAGCAGTGAAATGTTCTAGTTTGGAGGAGAAAACGGATTGAGTGGTAACTGTTATGCAGGTTTACAAAACTGCTCAAAACTGATCGGTTTTTATGGTTTTCGCTGGTTCGATTTTATCGAACGATCGGTTTTTATTTTAAAAAATTAAAAAAAATTAAAAAAATCAGAATATCAAAAACCGATAAAATCGGTTGGCTAACCGATAAATTTCAAATTTTAAAATCTGAAACAATAAAAATCGAAGAAACCGTTCGATGAACCGGCGAAAACAACCGATTTACTGTAGCAGTTTATTCAAATTTTAAATTTTCGATTTAAAGCGATTTTCGATCGGTTTTGTTAAATCATAAACCATGTTGAGTGCTACAGACTGTAATTTTATATTATAAATGTAATCTGTAGAGATATTTGGTTTCACGCTTCGCAGTTCGCGACGCCGAACAACCACCTGCGCCTTCCGCGCCTTCAACTCCGCCGGCCTCGCTCGCCTTCGGCCTGCGCCGCTGCGCCCGAGCACCGTGCCTCCGTCAGCCCCGCGCGCCGCCGCCCGCGGTCGAGCTCTGCCAGCCGCCACCGTGCCTCCGCTGGCACCGCGCGCATGCCTCCGCACACCCGTCTCGCCCCTCCCTGTCGACGGCGCGTTGCCATGCAGCACCATCGCCGGCCCCCCGCCTGCCCCCAACTCCGGCCTGCACCCCTGCTCCGCCCCCATCTCGGCGACCGCCTTTCCTGCAAGCACACAGCTGCAGACTCGTACCGTCGCTCCTTGTCGACGGGCGCCCCACCCTCAGCAGCCGTCACCGGCCCCTCCACCTGCCCCCAACGCTGGCCCCCCGCTCAGCCTCCATCTAGACGAAGACGAGCTCCGTCTCGATCCTCCAAATCGACGGCCCCTGGTAATCATGTTGATAGATTGTTTGAGCGATGAGTCTTCAATGATGGCTTTGTTCTCTTTACTGAGTACCTTTTTTTTTTCTATGATAGGCACTTGTGGATGCCCCGGATATCGTCGGTTACCAGATGAACCTCAAGCATCTTTCCTCGACTGATATCAATATTTACATTAAGCGTGTCTCCAAGAATTCCACTTTGATTAAGGCTATGGAGAAAGCTGGTAATTAACTTATTCAATCATTTGTTGAATCTATACTGGTTTGTATACTGACTTCTGTTTAATGGACTATCCTGATTGCAGCTGTGAAAAACAAGTGGGAGTATAGCTCACGGGGCAGGAAGTTGATTGTCCAGAAGAGGAGAGCATAACTCATTGACTTCGTTTGACAGGTTCAAGGTCGTGCTGGTGAACATCAAGGTTTGATACTTGTGCTCTCTGGTTGATTTATGTACCATGTTGCTTTAACACTAACACTAACAGAGATGTGGGAAATTCAGGGCATTTGATAGAACCTGTCATTATGCCTTTTTTGTTAATATTTTTTCTAAAATTTATTATGCTCTATTGAACTTTTATGATTTCACTTCTTATAGGTTGCCATCTGTGTTCATATAATTCTTACAACTACTGAAATTGTATATCCAGCGCTTATGATTCTTAAGTAAGTATTTGTAACCTTTCAAAGACATAATTGCTTATGCACTTGCTTTGCCTGTCCACTGAGAGATTAGTATCTGACTTTTCAACAAAAACAATAAGAAAATGCATCTGCAAGCGAGTTTTTTTAGCAAATATGAAGCTATGATTCATGATAGTCAAACAAATCATCTGGAACTTTTTCTAAGCTAAGATTTTGCAAGAGTGTTTTTATAGTTCTTCTCTATCCATGATAACAAACACTAATGCTCTCCATTTCTTACAATAGTTATTCGAAATAGTGCGAGCCAGGAGTCCTAACTTTTGCACCTTTGATTTTGCTGAGATGCCCAAAAAATTTGTTTGATAGAACTGTAATTTATACATCATCTGCTCACAAGTCCTCTTACTACGAGCTCTTTTCCTAACTGAATACTACATCAGAGTTTTGGCATTTCACCTGTCATGACATTACATGCTATTCTCTCTTCTGAGTCTACTAATTGTTGTATGAAACTGTTAAGTAGGGAGTATTGTTTTGTCGGCATCCTTTTGTGCATTTCAGAATCAGATTTGCTGAAATACCATGGCATCCATGTGTGAAGAAAAGATGGCGGTGGAGGGTACCAGGCTGTAGCAGGGGGATGAAGATGCCTTTGGGCTCGAGTTTGACTTCGAGAACCCTTTCACCAGCCCTGCTGCCGAACCAAAGCAGGTTGCCCTACCGACATGCCAGAGCGATGGCCCGCCTCCGATCTACCATGGGGCGGCCTGGGAGCCCCGTCTCTTCACCTCTACCGGAGCTTCTTTGTTTGATTGGAAAGTTTGTTCATTGTTTGTTGATTGTTTTTAAACAAAGTGTTGTGAACCGTTAACTTGTTCATGTTTGGTCCTAATCCGATTCCATCTTGAAGTCAAAAGCATAATTTCAAGAGATGGTAAAAAATAGTATTATCGCTGAAGTTCTTGCAAGCTCTGAAACTACTATCTAGATGAGGACTGAAAGATTATTGGCTTTGGATAAAGCGTTTGAAGAACTGAAGTATAATTTGTTTGTTAGCTCATCATACATGGCATGTATTATAATTAGATTAATTTGATATATGCCATTACAATTTTGTGAAATTTAAAATATGTCATTCGAGTCCACGTGTTATTTATTTGCAGGGTTTTATCTGTCATTAACACATCAATGACATATTTTAAAGTTTGCAAAATTATATCCATTATAATTTCATTTAAGAAAAATGTGTCAATTTATCTTATATTAAAAAAAATTGCATGCTTTGCTTTGTCTGTGCCGTAGCACAGGCATACGGAATAGTAAGAATTGAAATCTCTCGTTCATGGTGGTTCCTGAGGAGGTACCTAATGTAATTTTTTGTGCATGATGTTTATGTATTTTTGATGCCTACATCATCGTCTCGGTCACCATCTGACACCTGACCCACTCCTCGTCTGACTCGAGGAACGACGCCAGGGCTCGCACGTCGTCCGTCCAGTCAGCGCCGCCGGAGAAGCACGGCTCATCGGCGTTGCCGGAGGCCGACGCCGCCGATGAGCTGCAATCGTCCGAGCGTTCTCCTCCCCCAGTTCGCGTCTCGGCCTGGGGTGCTGCGTCGCGAAGGAAGAAGAGGCCACCCGTGCACCGCACGGGCTTGGGTGCCCACACAGCCTCTGCGGCCGTCCCATCGGAACCAGAGTCCCGGTCCCCAACAGGAGCAGAGGTCTGGCCGGTGTCGCAGCTGGCCGAAGCCATCGGGGTGGAGTGGTAGCCGGCGTCTTGAGTGCTGACCCCGCTGCCGGCGGCGCCGCTGCCGGGCCTCCGGCTGAGCGTGCTGTTCCAATAGTTCTTGATTTCGTTGTCTGTCCGGCCCGGTAGCCTGCCCGCGATCAGAGACCACCTGCCAACACGCATGAACATCAGTGACCAAGAAGGAAGCACATTAGCACAAGGTCCAACTTAAAATTGGGGAGAATTTTGATCGTGCTCATGTGTTCATGCGCGCACGCGCTCACTGACCTGTTGCCCAGGAGCTTGTGCAACCGGATGATGAGGTCCTCCTCGTCGTCGGAGATGTTACCGCGCTTGATGTTTGGCCGGAGGTAGTTGAGCCACCGCAGCCGGCAGCTCTTGCCGCACCGCCGCAGGCCGGCTCGCTGGGGCACCTCCCTCCACCTGCCTCCGCCATGGGCCTTGACGTAGGCGGCCAAGACCTCGTCCTCCTTGCTGGTCCACGCTCCTCTCTTCACCCCTTCCTTGGCACAGCACGCCCTCCTCCCCATTGTTCCCTTCTACCACCTCTGCTCACTGAGATCAGTGTGCTGCAGAGCATTTCGTCTTCCTTCTCCGGCGTATTTATGCAAGGCCGCTCGCGCTCGCACATGGGACGTGGCCGACGGGCGGATCGAGCACTCGCACAGGCAACGTGGCCAAGGGACGGATCGAACACTCGCGCATGCAACGTGGCCGAGTTCAGGCCCCGAGCTCCATGGATATTGGACGCGTCGACTTTGAAGCTTGGTTAGATGCAGAGAACGGCTAAGGGTTTGTTCGGTTACTTAGACTAATAATTATTTTCGAGAAGATTGATTCTCGATATGAAATAAATCATTTTAAGTTAAAAGTTTTATGAAAAATTTTATTAAGAGAAAAATCAAACTCAGCCTATATTTATATTTTGTCTTCGATGCCTCGGTTTTGTTCTATATACAGAAAGTGTGTTTTTATTTCGAGTTATAGGAGAAGAAAATATAAAAATAAAGTTTGATTCTCACACTAATAAAAAATTTAATAAATAAAAAATAAGTTATTAAGCTAAAATAACTTATTTTATATAAAAATCAAATCTCTAAAAAATGATTGCTAGCAACCGAACAAACCCTAAAAAAAATTGTACTACAAACAGTGTGTGAGATTGGCGAATCTCATTTGCCATTGAATCGGCTCCCACTCAGGTTCCGTCGCTTTAATTTTATGTTGCAAGTCGTTTCACCTTTCCGAAAATAGTCTTTGTTGGACTATTGGAGCAACCTGTATTCAATTCTACAATTTTGAAACATGATCCGATCATTGATGAGTGGGGTCAGTAAGGGGTCTGCTCCTTTATTGGTCTACATGTCAGCGGCACGTTGTCTCTTTGATTGAGTCGGAGGGTATTTCTTTTTTGTCGTTAGTGGGTCGGCCGGCACGTTTTCTCAGCGCACGGCGACGTCTATGACAGCGTAATGCTCTGTTTGTTTATTAAAAAGTTAAAATAAATAAAGATTTTAAAAGTTAGCTTTTAAAATATTAAAAAATTAATTTTTAAGAAATAAACTAAAAGCTAAAAAGCTTATTCAGAGCTGTTTTTTTAATTTTTAGTGTGCAGAAAAGCTAAATATGTATTGTAAAGCCAATAGTCACTACTCAGCTTTTTAATTAGCTACTGATCAACTTTTTTAAAAACTCAAAAACAACATCTCAAACAAAAAGACGCTAAATAAACCACTTTTAGCGAAGAAGTTTCAAAGTCGCTCGTCACGGCCTTCTGTATGACGCTCCATCTCAGTAATCCTCATCGACTCTTCGCACACAGAGGCGGATCCACGAGCTCCGACTGGTGCTAATCCCGACTGATGCTAATCTTTTACTGTTAAATATCTAAATAATTTTTTCTATATAATTTAGATGACATAATTTTTAAAATTAGTAGATAATCTAGGGACAAGGGGGTGGCACACCTAAACGCATCCCATTCACAAAAAGCAGTTGGCCGTTTCCGGCTTTTGGTTTCGTTTTCATCGACCGAACCGCAGTATCGACCAAGTACAGTACAACCACACACCGGAGCAAGTTAACTAAACCGTGCACGTAAGCTCCTTCGCTGGAGATATTACTGAGAACCATCGGCGGCGGATCGGTGAACTTGCGTGGATCTCACTGAGAACAATGAGAAAAAGCGACGGCGAGAAAATTTCATTCTTCTACCTGAGATGGCTCGGCTTCAGGTTTCAAGTCGAAACTGGCATCTGCATCAGAGAAACGAGACGAAACTGGCCGCGGCTGCGTAAGAAAGGCGGGGTCCGCGGCCACCTCCGGACAAGAGGTCCTCGCGTGCAGGAAGGAGGGAAGCTCGCCGCCAGGGACGTCCGCGCCGGTTTCGAACGCTCCCGCCTCCTCTCGTCCTCGTCCAGAACTCCAGGTTGCCTGCTTGTTCTTCCGCCACGGCCGTTGCCTGCTCGCTTACGATGACGCATGAGAGGCACTTCAGCACTTGGGGTTCTGCTATGGCATTAGCTTAGGCAGCAACGTTCGTGAGCTGCGCGATTAACGGCTTCAGCGAGGGGTGTTCCACTGCTTGGCAGCGATCTGGTGCTTTTCGGCCAGTGCCTTTGGGAAGAACCCAGTCAGATGTTTAGAAATTCAGTTTTCATCGTATCCATCCTAATCTAATTGGAGCTGTTTATGACTTGAGAATCAGAGAATGAAATGTTGAAGAAAGGTGATCAGTGAAGCTTTTAACAGGGTATGCTGTTTCTCAAGTCACCAATTGATAAACAGTAGATGTAAGGTTTTGTAACTGTTCCATAACCTCTAATACTACCGCAGAACAACAGGGTGCTCGGTACCATCCAAACTCTGAACAGAACTGAAAAAGGTCATAAAGGTTCCGCTGCGGGAGGAGCTACAAATAAAATTACATTCTTACTTTGTTTTTAAATTGATGTCGCCGTTGATTTTTAATTTTAACTTTGACTATTTGTTTTATTAAAAAATTTGATAAAAATTATCTATTTTATTATAATTTAATTAATCATTAGAGTTATTTGAATCACAAATTAAAATTTTTATATATTTGAACTAATTTTTTGAATAAGACAAAATGTCAAAGTTAAGATTAAAAGTCAACAGCAACATCAATTTAAGAATTTAAAAACGGAGAGAGTGCAAAATAAGCTACTGCAGTATTTCATATTTGCAATTGCATCAGCGATTCAGCATGGTAGTTGAGCAACTTGATTCCCTGCAGCCCTAGTGTTATGGAACTTGTTTAATGGAACGGAAAATTATTTTAATGTGATACGTCCAAACAGCCCTAATTTTTTGTAAAAGAAAGGTATTGGTACCAATTTGGTGACAACACAAAAAATCATAAACTCGATTAAATAATATTGGACAATTTGTTATGCGTGCGCCACTGCTGACATGCACGAGGGGAGCACCAGGGAGACCATCCTGGGCTCTGCCCCTCCCTCCCTCGGCTTTGACAAAAAGTGCCTTTGGTGCTCCTAAGATAGATTTTAAAATAGACTTGTGAACCGTTCATTTACATTGATTTTGAAACTTAAATTGTTCTTTTACCTCTTAAAAGAGAAAATTTTTCTAATAATTATTAATAAAAATAACATTTAATTGGAAAGTAATTAGTAGGTTTTAGTAGGTGACAATACTCCAGAACACATTGTCGGTTGATATTAATTGTTTTCTTATATTTTCTATTTAAATCAAAGAATGTGATCGAATTCAAATCTTACCTCTTACTAGGTGAAACAAGAACTTGTCCACCTTAGAAGACTCAAATATAATTGATGCTATTTGGAATCGACTAGAGCTTGTTTGTCACCCTTGGAAGAGACAGGAGAGATAGAAAAAGGTGTCACTCAAGCTAGATATTGAAGATTGTAGCTAATGTTGTAGCAGTCGGCCCCCTTCTGTTTGGATCCATGCTTCACCACTGCTGACATGAAGTGTAATGGCGACTACATGGCTCGAGCAATAACTGTTCACTGCCCCAATCTACCAAGTAGAGAGATGGCGGCTAGCTAGATGTTGCAGAGTGCAGCCAAATTTTACTTCAACACTTAAATCAAGTATAGAGTTTCCAACAAACAGTTTGAACAGAGTACAGATATAAGAAAAGGGAAAACACTTCATAAAAGCTTTCCTTGGGATAATAAAGAAATTTTTAAGGAGGAAACGAATGAGCATATGATGCGCCAAACACAAACACACCAATAGTTTCATCTTCATCATCAGAAAAAAGTGGTTTTTGAGAATACTGGCACCAATTAAGGACGAGTAGCCGATACAATCAGTTGGCATAAACATCACAAAGAGATTTGCTATAGAATATTCTAGCAAAGTGGAGAATAGTATGAAATCTAGATATTTAGCTATGACAAAAAATATCTAAACAGTGGATAATGATGAGAAGTTGCTAGAGTTAGGATATTTTATATAGAGTATTTGGATGGTTGCCAATTGGCACCAATCCAACGGGTATGCAATCCTATAAATAAGGGTGCATCCTCTTATCCAAGGTGACATGATAGCTACATAAAAGAAGTGTGTACGTTGTATCAAACTTGTGCTATGAACAAAGATTAAACTACCTGAGTGTTGTTCTCCTCAAGTTAACATACTAGATTGAAGGTCTCCTCCGTCTAGATTGAATTAGCAGATTTGGGTCCACAAAAGAAGTAGCATCACTATAATTTAGTACCATTTTTTAGGAGTTGGTGTTAAGCTAAGGACACTGAACACCGTGCCTAGAGTCTAATTCTATGGAGCTTTAGAGTATAGACAACAGACAGCTCATAAAATCAAATTTACAGAAACTGATGAGCACAAGTAAAATTTGGGTTCAATAATATTTCTAAATCTAAATCATTGATCAGTGATTTCCACAAAATAAAGTACTATTCATAATGTACAACACATCTTCGTAAACCCGATGTGTGGTATTTGTGCACCACTTCGCTAAGCAATTGCTAAAAAAAAGATAAGCAAATTAATTAACCATTTAAAAGCTATAGATCAATACTGTAGTACAAACAACATATATGGTGTGGAATAATTGAAGAATTTAATATTATACCAATACAAATAAATAAAACATTTTTGTCCATATCTCTCAAGAAGAGTATGTCTTTTTTTTTAAAAAAGTGTATGTTGCTTTTGAAATAAAGCGAGGCATGTTATTAAAAATAACAACAGAAGCATAGAACTATGAAATAGAAACTTAGATAACATAAAATATGAGAAAAATAGAGGTTGCATATTTTAAGAATATAGACTTCACCTGCCAGTCACTCAGATAACACAAACTTTTTATCGGCATCTTTATATCGCATAATTGTTGATTCCATACTATTTTCCTGTTGTTTTTAAAATACTTTTTTGTGGTTCATACTTGGCATTTGCAAATATTCTTTCATTCTTGATCTTTTTCTAGTTAGTACTGTTTCTTGTAAAGTACTCTAGTGTCTTCCATCATTTTTTGAATCCTTTTGGAATGTATAGTTTCCCAAATCTTCTCCGCGACAGACAAAGGCATATTGTTTGAGACATCATAGATGAATCTTTCACTTCCTAATCACGAGCGCACAACTATAGATGAATCGTTTTTGTTCAATAGAAGCCTTTGGTGTGGTAGCGAATTTAGAGACAAAAGTGTAGATAAAAAAAGTTGTTCTCTGATGCCCTCCATTCTTAAAATTACCAACATTATCTGGTATCCAAGAGCAAGTGTTGTATCATAAATAAATATTTGAATTCTACAACAAATGATCTTGGAGATCTAATAGATGGCGCGAATACTGACCTGCAAATGCCAACCAACTACTTGATCTCATGAAAATATCAACAGAGAGCACTCAAAACAGTGAAAGCGCTCTGAACATGAGTAGCTATGGCCAAAACTTGTTGCAATCAGTTTCTTGTGTAGATTTGATCACGATCCCCATTTTGACAATAGTTCCAATCAAGTTGTCCTTCATTATGCTGTTGGGCACAGATCAACTGACTTTAATCGATTAAAGTTAAATTGACGTCCCGCTTCCCTCAGTCGTTCTATGTAAAGTCAGTCGATGTGGTTAACGCACACCTCCCTCAGTGCATGCGGCAATGTGTCGAGTGCAACCAAATGCAGGACATGGATCTGACTTTGTGTGAGTAAACTCAGTCGATCTGGTTCCTTCATGGCCTGGGCATGCCATGAGCATGACACATCATAACATTTTTTTCCGTAATCGACGCAGCATAGTTTTGATGTGATATAAAGATATAAAATGATACTATCTCTATTTTTAAGTTGCTATCATTGTTCAATTCTAATATTATCTTTAATTAATTGTTTCATTTAAAAATAATTCAAATATGTGAAATTATAAGTCAAAAATTCATCTTTTCCCTTATTTGCAAAATTTTAAATCTCTCGATTTGAGGGGCATTTTTGTCTTTTTAACAAAAATCCATTAGCAAATAATGGCTTTGTTAAATTAGGTTAAAAATGATGGTAAATAAGAGAAAATGAACATTTTAATGGCAAATAAAAGAGGAGATAAATTTTTCAAGACAAATAAAGAATTTCCATCCTAATTTATTTGTCATTATAGTTTCTTCCAATTTTTTTAAAATAATGTTGCTCTCGTTTCTCAGAACATATTTCTCTTTTTTTAATCCATCTCTATGTCTTACCTCCACATTTTTAATACTCTACATCCTATATCTTTTAATCTTATTAATTTTATGATTGGCCTAAATCAAGATGATGGGAGCAAAGAGTAAGCTAAAAATAATAGTATAAAGTAGAATTTTCTCCAAATCACTTCTCTCCCGTCAAGCGTCATGCGGCCTTAACACGAGAGGTTCCAGCGCGACCGGCTGATGTTTGAAATATCTGGCAGGTGGCGGCCACCCGTCGAACCCAGGAAGGTTCTCGAGTCTCGTACTCAAAATCGGGGCCCACACCCTCACGGACGCTGCCACGCTTGAGACGCACTGTAGCACGCTACGGTGGTTAATGTCAGCTTAGAATAACCTACAGCTACAGTACTAATGAATTTAGTAGTTGCTGTAGCAGTTAATCTGCTGCGTTTATTTTGGATCTAACGGTTAAAACTATATTTAAATTCACGCTACAGCGCACTCTCTTAACACCTAACTCGGTATATTCGTCTCGAGCTCAAATCCTCTCCGTGGTGGTGTTAACGCAGAGACCACGCTCTCATCACTGCAGGATCCGTTCCTCACAGTTGGCTTCCTCGCGATCTAGCCTCACCCCTGTACGACGCCACTCTCCATCACCGCCGTGGTCGCCGGCCGACTTTCTCGGCCCTCCCAGAAGTTTCTCGACCCTCCCCTCCCCAACACAGTTCCGCCTGTTCCCGGCCGCGAGGTAGATCGAGCAGCGATGGGGTTCATCGGCGCGCACGGCGTGGAGACGCTGAAGCGGTACCGGTACAGCGGGGAGGACCGCTCGGTGGTCGCCAAGTACGTGCTCCAGCCCTTCTGGAGCCGATTCGTCACCCTCTTCCCGCTCTGGATGCCGTGAGTTCCTTCCCCCCTTCTCCATCACCAGGGGCGCCGCCGCCTCCTGATCCTTTTCGTTGCTTGTTGCGATACTCGGCGATTTATGTTACCTTCTGTCTGGTTCCTTGTTGCTAGTTCTGGTTCCTGTTCCATTGGTGACGGTCGCTGCTGCGATGCTTATATCTGGTCCAATAGTTGTGCCACTTGCAACATTTGTCAGTGCAGGACCAAGTACTAGTTAGCACGGTGTGCCGAGTAGCATTAGATGATTGTGTTCTGTATTGCTGTATAACCTTTTAAACCACAGAGGCTCCATATGTGATCTGCGGAAAATGATAGTGAAAGAGGCCATTTCAGGATTTAAACAGCTACTTAATCAGATACTAAGGATTTAAGAATCGATAGGAGTATAGGACTGACATAGACCTGGGTTAGAAAGTCAAAGTTTTGCTGCTTTATTTGTTTAACTCGTCTAGATGTCGTGCTTCTATCTGTACTCAGTAGTCAATGGACGCCTTGCCAAGCTTCTATCTGTATTCTGCAGTCAATGAATGCCTAGTGGAGCCGCATATATACTTGCCAGTTAGATTTGTTTGACCAATGGTCAGGTGGTTGGTTTTGAGAAATATGTACTTAATATATTATGGGCATATAACTTCCAGTGCGCACCTTAATAGTGTAAACGCACATCCACATGTGACCAGTGTTGACTGGTCACTGGGTGATCCACTTGTATGACTATACAGCTGGTCCTGTACAACAAAGTGCTTGTGGAAACTATTATCAGAATTATGCAGACAGAAATTGCAAATTGCACTTTTATTCTGTTGTTTTGAGAACTTTGGTACTAACTTGTATTTTTCTGCATTTTCATGTATGTTTCAACAAATAGGCCAAACATGGTAAGAAATTGATGAAGAAATTTTCAATTGTTCCTTGGATACGTTTCATCAGGCAGCACATGCTTATTCTTTCCATCATTTCAGATCACACTTACAGGATTTACGTTTCTGGTCATATCAGCACTGCTTGGCTATGTAAGTGTATCTCTTGTTTCACTTAGTCCATTAGGTTTGACCCTGGTTTATTGCTGTATGCCTTCCATGCTTCATCTTATGTAGAATCTCTTTATTTATTCTTACTTATATAGCCATTGAAATCAACATTGCAGATGTACTCGCCCCGCCTTGACACTGCTCCCCCTAGGTGGGTCCATCTAGCCCACGGACTACTTCTCTTCTTATACCAGGTTTGTGAAGTAAATTCTGAGATTTCAAAGTGACATAAAGTCTCTCTCCTGATTAATCTATTTTGCCTTAATGTATCAAAACACCATATTGCTTGCTTATGCACGTATGTTTTATTTCATACTCCCTCCATTTTTAAATTGATGTCGCTGTTGACTTCTAACATCAACTTTGACCATTCGTCTTATTCAAATTGTTTTGACAAATATCATATATTTTGTTATAATTTGAATTATCATTAGAGTTATTTGAATCACAACTTAAATTTTACACATTTGAACTATTTTTTTTAATAAGATGAGTGGTCAAAATTGTTGTTTGAAGTCAACGGCGACATCAATTAAAGAACGGAGGGAGTAGTTTTGTAATGTCCATTCCCTTATGGACATTAGAAAGAAACTCCATTTCTTCATATGTGCTGTTGTCTGATAGTATGCAGCATATTCTATAAGATTCTAGATAATCTGGAAATTATAATGTCAGATATGTCATCAATTTGACGGTGTCTGATAATTGCTGTGTCCCATCTGTTTTAACAGTATAATATTGTTTATGTGCTAGACTTTTGATGCTGTTGATGGTAAACAAGCAAGGCGCACTAGCTCATCAAGTCCTCTAGGAGAACTTTTCGATCATGGTATGTAGTAGGACCCCTCCCTCCTTTTTATTTCTCAATTAGCATGGTTCATTGATTTCCACATTTGTCATTTGCAGGATGTGATGCTCTTGCCTGTGCTGTAAGGATTTTTTAAGCCTTTTCACCATTTCCTCCCCCTTTTACCCATGAGATGTTCGCTGATTTGTGGTTAGTTTGAAGCCTTGGCTCTAGGAAGCACCTTGATGTGTGGAAGGTTGACCATCTTTTTCTGGATGGTAGCTGCTGTACCATTCTACCTTGCAACATGGGAACAGTAAGGCTCATCAAACTTGTTTTGTGTATGCATTTCTCCCAAGTTTGCTGTGTCTGCATTTCTCTCAAGTTTGCTCTTATTTGTCCAAAATGTTACTATATTTTTCTTATCATTCAATCAAATGGTTCTAATATATCGTTGCTTACCATAGAAAATTTTTAGACTTCATCGCCTAGAGTTCTGCAATCGAATATCTTTTGCATCTCATTGTATTATATGCTATGGAATGTGAAATGACAAACTACAATCAAACTTCTCTAACTCAGATTGTTGTCCTCGTTATATATCCCACAATATTTGGGATGCATATTGGTGTGTTCTTTCAACAAGTTCCCTACGTAGGTGGGTTGTGGGGGGGGGGGGGTCTGATTAGGCAGGCTAGGAAACATCTAGGAGGTACAGGAGACTGATGATAATCTGACTGTCTTCCAGTAAAAAAAAAGGAGATAATCTAACTTTCTCATGGTTTTACTGTGAGGTGCTCATTGCTTTGTGGTATCTGACATGTTGGCTGTTGTTGCTTCTAAGTCATCAATTTCTGTGGTAACAAACAATTTTACATAAGACACTGGCTCATTTTATAATTTGCTGTTTGCATCGTTGGACTGATGTCATTAATTGACATCAGTTAGTTTTAATGGTGATTGGTAACTGTTGACATTACAAATATCTATCTGTTGTTCATTGAAGATTTGAGGTCCTACACTTTCTGTTTCACCAGCTACTTTACGAATACACTTATTCTTCCTGAAATAAATGGACCAACGGAGGGTCTGATGCTGATCTATGTATCCCATTTTTTTACATTTCTTACTGGTAATTTCCTTCCTCTGATAAGTAAGTTTCAGTATGTATTTAAGGGTGTCTACTGATTTTTGTTACATTCGTAATTATTTTAAGACAGTACTTACATCACAAATTTATGATCTCAATCTAGGAGCTGAATGGTGGGCACAAGATTTTCGGAAATCACTCCCCTTTTTTGGTTGGATTCCGCTTCCATTTCCTGGTATGTAATGTAGCAACATTCAGACGTCTTCACCATTTTCTGTGAATAAATTGCAGAATTATTATTTTATTCTTGTTTCCTTGTCTGACTACAAGCGTATGGATAGATAATTTGCTGAACTTTGTTACAACATGATATATGTGTTTTTAATACCCTGCATCTGTTTGCTACTCCCTCCGTTTACAAATATAAGTCATTTTAGCATTCAAATTTTGTTCCCCAATATGTGTCATTCTCACTTACCAATACACCTTTCTCTCTTCCCAATACACTCTCTCTCCTCCCAATAAATCTCTATCTCTCTCCTCAATTTCAGTGTACCGTACTTTTTCACTTTTTCTTAATTCCTGTGCCCAGAGCTAGAATGACATATATTTGTGAACGGAGGGAGTAGTATAATGCAAACTGCTGGAATTCTTTCTTAAGTTTTTTCCCTTTACTCTGTTTCAGAAACCCCTTTATATGTTATTGTGCTGATTCTTATGATCCTATTTGCTGTGGTACCTACTGTTAGATCCAAGTAAGTTTGTGCTTCCTTTCTCTCTTCGTCTCAGGTATCAAGATTATGTATAATGTACACCTTTGTTATATATTTGGTACAAATGATTTAATTTCCTTTTACACATAGTCTTTTGTAGTGTATTTAGTATGCAAAACTGCTAATGGAAGAGTCTTCCAGTTTCATGAATTACTAATTTGCAATTGACTTTTCTGACATTTCCCATGAGATCAGACATATTAAAAATTGATAAAACTTACTGTGCTGCATATGATTAATGTTTTCCCTGATGGAGCTTTCTTTTGTATTCACTGCTCAACTGTTGCGGAACTATTCCAAGTATATTATTTCTGTTTTAGTGATTCTTATGGCATTTCTATGTGCCAAAAGAATATTGATCAAAATAAGCATAAAATGGGCAGTGAGCACAACCATATTGCATATGATTTAATTATCTTGGCTTACAAATAGTTGTCTCATCTCTCCAGTATCAGAAATGTCGGTGCTGTTGTTGAGGCGCGCAAAGGAAGCATGGAACTGGCATTAGCAATGGTAAGTTTTTGGGACCGCCCTTGTGTAATATTTGAAGTATTGCAAGCAGTCTTGGCTTGTTGTAGTGCTTTTTGATACTGAAAGCTTCCATCTGAATCCTATGCAATTAGTATAGGGATTGTTGGAACTTGGAATATCTGCACACATTCTTTAACATGCATTTGTGTCCATGGATTTAATGTTTCCTTCCACTGTGTTTATATATGTTGGCACTGCAAATGATGATAAGTGGATGGACCGATATTTTCTTGCGAAGCTTTTGGTTCTCTATAGATTCTGTACTGTCGATGTGAGGGTTTATCTATTTAGTTTAGTTTGACTGTGACAATGTCAAAACTTTCTGAACACTTTGACAGTCAAGTTGCATGTGATATTCTCTATTTAATTTATTAAAATCACTATCAAATAATTAGCTGTTAGACTCTGAGAACAAATACCATGAGCCCTTTATGTTGTTTTTATTTTTTTATATTTGGTTTGCAGATCCTTCCTTTTATCGCGTTGTTATTTGGAGTTACAGTCTGGTATGGCTAGAAACCTCAACCATTGTTTATTATTGAAATTTGAAATTTTGAATAATGCATCTAGATTCATTTTATTCATTATTATGCAGGTGTTATCTTTCCCCTTCGGATATTATGAGGAACCAGCCACATTTGCTTGTAATTGGCACTGGTTTCAATTTTGGATATTTGGTGGTACGTTCAGTGTTATTGTATTTATTGTTGGATTGGTTAAAGCTGGCTTCTTTAACAAAATTTAGTTTTGTATCAAAGCTGACTTAAATGACCATTAATTATCTCATTGGTAGAATCTTAGTGTACAGTTTGTTGTGCATATGGGGATATAGATTTGGGTTTGAATACACTAGTCTCCTGTAATGAGTGTCCCCATTTTTCATCATTACCAAAATACTGAAATCCAGCAAAGACACAGACCTAACCCACAATACAACCTACTCTGTTCTCCCCAGTTTTTTTTTTTTTAACAAAGTTTGATTGCAACCTCACAGATCACTACGCTGGTTGCATTGTTGTATTCTCTGTATGATTTGTACTTGATAGTTCCATATCATCCTAGCCCTCACCTGGACTATCAGATGTAATTTCCACTAGCACATGATGTTTTTGTAAGTGTGGTTTTCTGAAATAGGTCAAACCCCACACGTAATACTAAACCGCTATCCCCCTTTATTTATCCTGGAAATTAAGCTTGTCATATCATGATGTGAATAACTATGCATGGACAGGGAAGAATGATACTTGCTCATTTGTGTGATGAGCCCAAAGGTCTAAAAACTGCAATGTGCATGGTATGCCCTCAGTATCATGTCTTCTTATCATCGTATACCAAGTGCAGGTTACTTTGAATACTGATCAAATAGCTCTTATTTCAGTCCCTGGTGTTTCTTCCTTTAGCACTTGCAAATGCTCTCATTGCTAAAATCAATGACGGGTAAGCTCTTCTGTGTGTCGTCCACCTAGTATGTCTAACCTTTCAAAGCTAGCCTTTTATAGCTATGCTAAATGATGCCATCTTATTGACACTTCGACAGGAATCCATTAGTTGATGAGGTTGCCTTCCTTATTTTGTACTGTGCATTTACAGGTAAATTGTTGATAACTTGAATATTTTTCAGTTGCATACTAAAGAGGTTTAATCATACTTAACCTGGTTTAATCATATTTTAGAGAGTAATGTATATCGCACAGGTTTAATATGCTTATTGACTTGTACCAACATTCTATATGGTGTTTAATCTAGTCTTCTATATTTCAAAGGTTGTTTACAAGGTCGATTGGGATTTTTTGTCTTGTTTATTTTTTCTTCTGTAAGCTATTATGCTGGGTAGGATTCAGGACCCCGCTGGCAGCTGCCAAGTTCAATCTCATGGGCATAGCATTATTTTTTTATGTTGCTATTGTGCTAAGCTAAAGAGATGCGGCGGGTTGCATCTCAAACTTAGCGCATGCTTCTGATTGAGAAAACACACAATGTCTTCCTTGTTCATTTTGTTCTGTCATTTGTAGTATACTCCCTCCGTTCTTAATTGTTGTCACCATTGACTTCTAATATCAACTTTGACCATTCATCTTATTTAAAAAATTAATTCAAATGTGTAAAATTATAAGCTTTGATTCAAATAACTCTAATGATAAAGTAAATTTTAATAAAATATATGATATTCGTCAAGCTTTTTTGAACTAGACGAATAGTCAATATTGATGTTATAAGTCAAGGGCGACAACAATTTAAGAACGGAGAGAGTACTAGTTAAGTCATAGTATGTTATAGAAAGTGTGTCAGCTTTATCTGGTATTCTCTCCTTTTTTTAATTGTTGTCGCCGTTGATTTCCAATTTCAAATTTGACCATTCGTTTTATTCAAAAAATTAATTCAAATGTGTAAAATTTTAAGTTGTGATTTAAATAACTCTAATGATAAATGAAATTATAACAAAATATATAATATTTATTAAAAATTTTTGAATAAGACAAATGGTCAAAGTTGGAATTAGAAGAGAGAGTACATTCTGCTTGGTGCTTGCATATCTGCCTATTCCACTGGTGGCTATCATCATATATTGTCTCAGCATCTCACTCATTTACTTTTACAGTGGGTCTTTACTTGTACCTTGCCGTTTCGGTTGTTCATGAAATCAAAGATGCTCTTGGAATCTACTGCTTCAGGTCTGGAAACTCGTTCCTCACTATTTCAGAGGTGGACGATATCTTAACTACTCTTAACCTCTTCTTTTGGCTGTTCGACAGGATAACGAGGAAGGAGGCATGAACGTGCTGTGGATGCAGTCATATGCTTCTATATAGTGCTTCTCGATTGGTAACCCGACTCTTAAACAGCGTCCATGCATGCTGGACCTGTGTCGCTGGAAAGCGCAACAATCCACCCTTCTCACCTGGTTTACGCAAGAGAGAACTTGCGAGGGACTCAGATGCATGCAGATTTGTGTTCGTTATTATAGTGTAATGTACATTACCGGTTACAGATGTGTCGTAGCAACAGGGTCCGTACATATACTGACATGCTGTTAAAAACTGTTAGTCCAGTTGCTGTGGAGTGTTACTTGGGCCCGTAAACAATTTTCAGACTTTCAATCAGAATGGGAAGGTGATGAAAGCCCGCTAGCCGGATGTGGTGGGTTCTCATGCCACGTCGCTGGACTCCACTACGAGGAAGAAACAGCAAATGTTATTGTGTGGCCGGCTGCCTGAGCTATCACTACTGACGAGACTTGCTAAAAGCCCAAGCTACAGCTTGGGGTTCTTTGAGAGTCGAAGGCGAAGCGCCCTTCGGCTGCCTAACTCGTGCCGCCGGAATGATGGCGCCAGCGTACCCGCGACAGCAATGATGCGGGCCTTTCCGGATGGGCAGGCTTGTGGCGGAGGATCAGGGGATTGCAATGCAAGTTTTAGCGGAGCGCGTACACGCCCCATGCCGGCGTGTCCGTGTTCGTACGCTAATCATTTTCGCGCAATGGAAACTCGGCTAGTACCACTACTAGCGTCCAAGGTTCCGGACCCATTCAGGATCAGGATCCGATAACAATCCCGTGGTTGTGGTTTTTTTTTATAACCCATTTGGGCGTAGTTTGAGTGGTTCAACGAGTGCTGTAATGTACTCAGCATGGACCAGACTCGTGCCGTGGTACGCGCCTCTCGCTACTGTACCCGTCCGTCCGTCTGTCACCGCGATCTGGACCACTTATCTGACCGAACGCAAGGATCCGATCCGCGCGGAACTCGGACCAGAGCGGGCTCCCTTCCTTTCCTCTTCTGCTAGACTCACGAGCCGAACAGCAACAGTGAGCCGACTGGATCGTGGCGTAGGCGCGGCGCCAGAGAGCAAATGCACCTGAGCTCCTGCTACGCACGCCAGCTCGTTTCACTGTACCGGTGCGTGGTCTACGTATAGTAGAGCTCCAGCCAGAGGCTCTACCATTACTCGTAAAAGGTTTAAAAAACGGCGGTTTTTAACTTTACCGTGCGGTTTAAATGAATCGATACATTTTTGCTCGAAAATCGTAACTAGCATTATAAAAAAAAAATAAATCGGTCGATTTTAAACCATAAAATATAGTATCAAAAACCAGCGCCATAGGGTTTTTGAAACCCTCCTCGTAAATGCGTCCCGGGCCTCCGGTCTGCGTCCCGGTCGACGAAACGAAGCCGACCAGGACGGCTACGATACGGACAGCGGCATTTATGGGACGTGCCATTTATGCCTCCTCCAAGCCTATCAATAATTCACGGACGCCACGAGGAGCCGTTGATCCCGTGCATGGCATGCGTCTCTAGCTCAGCACTTGAGCAGCCATGGCGTGCTGCGTTGCTGTAGCTGCTCGTAGCATCGCATCTCGTCTCGTCTGTGCCATACGACGACGATGTCTTCTGGTCGACGGTTTTGACCACGGAGGAAGCTCGTGTGGTCTAAAGCCTAATAATGCGGCGTTAATACGACGCGAGCACTAGCCGTTTCATACCACGCGGTACAATACGATACTGGCCTCTATTGCTAGCGCCACGAGAATATCTTTTCCGCCTTTCTTTAGGAAAAAACACAAGACAGAAAGTACAGTGCTTTGGCTTCAACCTGCGCTGTGAGTCTGTGACACGCGTACAGGTACAGGCAGGAGGGTGAGCGAACACGCTGCATGGCATGGCACTATGACCAACGTGCCGCGGTTCCCTCCTCATCTCCTCCTCCTCTCCCGGCCATGCACCCGGCGCGATCGAGGAGAATCTGCGGCGCGGTACGCAAAGCAGCGTGAGTAGACGGAGCAGCGCTCCGTGAGTGGACTCGTCGTCCCTCAGCTCGAAGATCCTCCACGTTGTGCAAGTTCCAAGGCTCACTGCCGCGATGGCGAGGGATCGGAGAGGAGGAGCTGGCGGGACGGACGGATGGACAGTTGCCGATGGCGCCGCGCGCCGATGGCGTTGTTGCGTGTGAGTGACAGTACAAGTCGTCCGGCTGGCTGGGCACCTGACTGACGCTGACCTTTTCTATTGTGTTATACTCTCTCCGCGCGCTCTCTGCGGTTGCGAGCGAGCTCCAGGGGCGCGCGCCGCTGCGCTGTTGGCTGCTGCCCAGCCGCACAGGTCACCCGCTCGCTCGCTCGCGCGCCAAAGCGGGTCCGCGCTAGTGCTGCGTCCTGCACGGCAGTTCAGTGTCAAAGCTCGCGAGGCTCGAGAGAAAGGGCCTGTTCGTTTGTGCTACTCACGGCTGTGCTGCACAGCCGTGTGCAGCAGTCCCGAGCAGCCGCAACACTTCACAGTCAGATACAAACCTTCTTTTTGCTGATCCGAACAGCTGTGCAGCATCGCAGCAGCAACAAAACGCCACAAAGAGCAGAAACGAACGCACCCAAAGAAGCGCGCCTAGTTCGATCGCGCGGTGGATTTGCTTGGCCAAATCCGTCTCGGAAAGCGGGATGATTAGCAATCGATTCACGGGCGGGCGAGTCTTTTAAATATCTGTAACGGTGATAGGAGTGGAACGCACACAGCTAGGTTTGCTTTTCTCGCGATCCACATGCTAATGGAGAGATGAGAAAGCCGCGGAAGCCATGGCCCCCACCTATGCAGAAGCACCGGCAGGCGGCGCACATGGGGCGGCCGCTGCCACGCCGGTCACTCCTCACGCGCCGCTGGGCGTCAGCTCTGCCATACGCCATACGCCCCGGGTACGGATCCGGGGACACGATACGACGTCGAGGCGCTGTAGAATGCCGGGCCTGGCAGGCGCAAAGGAGGACGGCGTCCGCCGTATCCTGCGCTGCCGTACAGGAGGCATTGCGCTCCCGCCGCCCGGTCCGGTGGCGCGGCGGGGGGGCGGACCTGGAGACGGCAGACGGGCGCCGGCTCTCTGTGAGCAGGATCACGTGTCAACGAGTGACACGGCGACACTGCTTTATTAGCCCCGCGTCCGCGTGAGAGAAGAGAAGCCTCCTCGTGGGAAAATACGGGAGCATCATCTGCGCGCGTGCATCTGATCTCCGCGTGTCAGGGTCCCGCCCGAGCCGAACAGAGGTCCCCCCATACGCCGGAACGAGGCGACGGGGATGCGCCAGGCAGGCGGGACGCAGCGCAGCCTCTGGCTGGAATAAGCCAAGGAATCATCCATCGGCCGCCGTTCATCCACGCCAGGCACCAGTGACGCCGAACGCACTGGAGGAAAGTAGAAACGAAGCAGGAACTAACCACGGGCACGAGCACGAGCACGACGTGTTTGTTTCTTGGAAACTTTTGCAACGTCAAGCTGGTACTAGTACTACGCGCTGTGGAGTTGCAGCTGGTGATGCATGGAGGAGGGCAGGGCGTGCTGCCACCCCTGAAAAGGAGCCTGCCGCCGTCCGTCCCCTCGGCCCTCCCAAGCGCAGCAGGCGCCTGCTGCCCGCACCCTCGTTCCCGGGTCCCCGTCCGTCCATCATTCACGTCCGACTCCCTCACCTCACCGCCGCGCGATGGGAGGCTGGAGCGGCAGCGGAAAAGCAAGCGAGCTCCTCACGTCCTCGCGCAGCAGCAGGCAGCCTTCCTGAGAATCCACTTCTAATCCGTGCGAGATCGCCACCGGAAAACTGCTCGCTGCGCGTACAGTAGAGTAGAACAGTGGCTTGGCCTGCAACGCGTAGGTCTCGTGGAAGTGCTGGCCTGCGTGACCTCGGATCTTTTATCGATTCTTGATTCTTGAATGCAAAGGCTGCGGCGGCGTTCCCGTGCATTGCAGCGATGCCACCATCTGGCGCGCGCATCGCTCTGCTCTATTTGGCTCGGCGACTGGGCGCTGGAAGCTCGGGCCTCGGAGTGACGGACAGGGGCCAGGCACGCGCGCCGCGTCCATCGATCGCTCCGCGATCGCGGCCCGCGCGCGTGCGCGGAAGTGCTTGCGTTGCGTGCCCGTAAACCAATCATGCCGCCGCTCGTAACCGGGGTCGCCCGGCGAGAGCAGCGGAGCCGTACGTGGCGAGCGATCCGCGTGCCCTTCTTTGCTCCGTCGTCAGTCGCGGCTCTGATCATCAACTGACGAAGAGAGCACGGGCATCGCGAAGCGGCTGGCCGTTTGTTGCCGCCGCGTTGCCGTTTCCTTCCCTGCGCGCGCAACAGCTCTAGCGGAGAATGGAAAGCCTGCCTGCCAGCGACGAGGCTGTTGGGCTGGCACGCCAGGATCACAGATCACTCATCGGCGCGACTGGGTGGTGGTAAAAAAGGACACGCTCTGAAAAAGGCTCCTGTTACTGTTAGTGGAGCCGTTCCGGGAAATGGAGGTGTTTGCAACTTTGCATGGTGCCATTCACTCCGAATCACAGGCAAGTGATGCCCATGAAGGGGGGTGGGGGGCCGGGGGCATGTGGAGCGACCGATCAGGGCCGGGAAGCGATCCGAGTCGCAGAGGGATTCCGACTCCAAACCTTACACTACAGTTCTTCACGCCACGATTCAGGCGCCAGCCGCGCGATCAACGCCAGCCAAAACCCAGCGAGCGAGCTTCGTCTCAGTTTCTTTCCCGTTTTCCGCTTCCGGGTGACACGGTCACATGCGCGCGCGCGCGCTCGCCACTGGCGTCGGCGTCGACATCTCGGCCGCCATGCCATTGCCATCCCGGCCAACACTCCGCACTGTTGATCCACCGCACAGTCGCGCGCTGCCATATCTGTGCAGCTGCGTTCTGGTACTGTTTCAACGCCCCGCTGCAATCGCAGTGCGTCTTAAGAGTAACGCGGCTACAACAGCGCCCGTTTACATTAGGCTTCTTCGGAGAATGACTTTGGGAGAACGGTTAATGTCAGTGAAGCTAAAGAGAAGGAGAACAAATGGTCAGGGGATTTGGATGGATAAAATGAAAGGGGAGGAGGAAAAGGGAGGAAAGATGGAGGTCCTAAAAGAGAAGAAAGCAAGGCCCTGACAGTTCCAGCAGAGGCCCTGATAAACATCACGTTTCGTGTCGGCGTCAATCATGGAGCACTGACGTGTGGGGTACACCGGGCCGCTAGCCCCACATGTCGGCTGCATCTGTTTGTCATTGGCCTGGGGCAATCGTCCGATGGTTAATCCGAGAGGACTGAAGAAACACACTGACCATGGAGTTGATTGGAACAATACTTTGGGTCCTCCTTTGAAATATAAAAAAAAATCTATATTTTTCAGCGAAATTAAACTGATTTCTGTAAATTTCTTACGTTTCTAAAAGAGGCCTTAAAACAAAAGAGTAGTTTAAATATTTTTGGAGTAGCTGTTAGGACAATTATGAATCAATACAGATATATGCTTAAGGAGAGTGAATCCTTAATCACCCAGTGAAAAACTACTCCAATAAAAAAAAAGGTAACGTTGCTTATTACCTAATGTCAAAAGAAACCGATGTGTGCATTCTGCAAAATCAATCACCTCTTAATCCAGCTTAACTACACATGGCGCTGTGTACCGATGGGGAACTGTAAACTTTTCTGGTCTGCAGTTTCGAATACTGTACAAGCTGTTAACAAAAGGATCAATACAGCCGATCGAAAATACAGAAGCGGGGTGGCCCACCTGCAGGCGCCGGTGCAGTGTCGCCGCAAAGCCTGAACACAATCCAAATTCTCCGGACCCACATGTCATCTGGACCATGCACCTCGATCTGCGACTCGAGTTCTACTGTCCTAGGCCAACCAGATAGAGCGAGAAGAAAAAAAAAACTATGGCGTGATGTGACCTCTCAGTGTCCGTCTCTCTCTCCTCTGTCCCAATCATCTGCACAAGAAACCACTCTCTCTAACGCCTAAACTCGCTCCCTCTTTCCTCCAAAACTCCCAAACCCGGAGCCTACTCCTCCTAGCCCCTGCCACTCTATCACCCGGCCATACAGCTATTCGCTGTCCCTGAGGCAGCGGCGGAAGTGTGCAAAGGCCGAGCGCGAGAACCCACGAAACCAACCAAGAACTCCGCCCCGTTAAGGCAGAGCCTCGTCTCAGCTCAGTGAGGCTCTGCAGCAGGCTTCCCACGCCCTCGTCTCCTCTGTAAATGTGACACCCTCGATCGACGCTTCGCAGCTCAAAGGCCATGACGACGACGACGGCGGCGGCCTCCCGCGCACTCGTTGCTTTTCTCCTCGTCGCCGTCGCGGTCGCCGACGACGGTTGGTGTTGTCTCCTCTTTGCCTCTTCTCCTGGTGTCTGGTTGTGTATTGGGGAGCAAAGATTCTTCGAGGGATTAGTGTTACTAGTATTTTATTACCGCGGCAAGTGCGCGCTTTTAGAAGCACGGTGATTCGGTTGTGCTCCATTCCCATTTTTTTATTGACGTAAGCTAAGTCTAATACTTAACTAATCCTTGTGAGTTGTGCCCCTTCTCTTCTCGTCCTTGCTGAGGAGGCAAGTTCTTGCCATCTCGTTGCAGCCTCCGAGTATTCCACCCCAATGTTTCAAAATGTTATTTTCTTTCTCTGCTCATTTCTGCTGTGCAGTTTTCCTTTCCTCTTCTGCTGTAGGAGTATGTTTGAGCAGACGCTCAGAAGATCAGAAATATGGGATTGTTTCCAGACGAAGTTCTCTTTTCAGTGTTGAAAGCTTGATTTTGTTGAAGTTTTGGTTTTGCTTTGGTTTTTGGCTGTTAATAGTATGGTTTTTCTTTTTAGTATCATCCTGCTTCATCTTAAGAAGAATCATTGTATCTTTATCTTCTGCCACTATACTATTTTGAGCATTTCCAATCTGAGTTTTTGAACCGAGTTATTCTGAGTGCTCCGTGCTATCACATTAACCAACCCCCTTATTTTTGGCTTATATTCTTTCTTCCAAATGTCCGTTCAGATTCCACCAGTCTGTCATCCATTTTTGTATCGCCGCTCTTTGTGCTAATCCGGTCAGGTTACATTCAGGCTCGACGCTGCTGGAGATCAAGAATTCCTTCCGCAATGTCGGCAACGTACTGTACGATTGGGCCGGCGACGACTACTGCTCCTGGCGCGGCGTTCTCTGCGACAACGTCACCTTTGCTATCGCCGCACTGTAAGAACAGCATCTGTCATTGAAAATGATTCTTTCCTACCCGAGGGCGACGTGTAGTCACTGATGTGTGTCTCGCCGCAAATGCAATGCAGCAACCTCTCCGGGCTCAACCTACAGGGCGAGATCTCTCCAGCCGTCGGCAGTCTGAAGAGCCTCATCTCGATGTACGGTCATACGGATGATCTGTCGTTTTAGGCCGATGGGCCGTGTTGTTGATGCGCTCTCGTTAATTCTGTGTTTTGGTATGTGCATACAGTGACTTGAAATCGAACGGGCTGTCTGGACAGATCCCTGATGAGATTGGTGACTGCTCCTCGCTCAGAATACTGTGAGTGGAGATAAGAATGTTTGGCGGTTTATCTTATGTTTGTGCGCTTATTGTTCAATGTTTAACTTTTTGTTTAGTGACTTGTCTTTCAACAACTTGGATGGGGACATACCATTTTCGATATCTAAGCTGAAGCGCCTTGAGAGCTTGTGAGTCTTGTTCTGACTTATGCATGCACGAGATGATTCCCAAGAATAATCCTGTGCTTTTTTTCTTCTTTTTTTTCAAGGATATTGAAGAACAACAAGCTGATTGGCGCGATCCCTTCTACGCTGTCGCAGCTCCCAAATTTGAAGATTTTGTAAGTTACTGGTTGTTTCTTGTAGTGTGAATTTAGACTTGGTGGATTTCAGTTTCTTATGTGATGGCTGCTCTAGGGATTTGGCTCAAAACGCACTGACTGGAGAGATACCAAGACTAATATATTGGAATGAGGTTCTTCAATACCTGTAAGTTAACTTTCACATTATGTCCAAGCATAGTGTTGTGCTAGTACGCTGTGTACGTTATTAGTGCATTTATGGGCCTGACTTGAACAGCAAAAGATGGGCAATTTCATGAAGTTTTTATGATTTGGATGTTTTTTGCAAAACTCAAATTTCTGCGTATGGAGTACTATGGACTGTAAAGCATTTATAATTTCCTGAATCTTTAATGGTTAACTCGACCATAGCTGAAAATGCAGTGGACTGCGTGGTAATCGCTTAGAAGGAAGCCTGTCTCCTGATATGTGCCAGTTGACTGGCCTTTGGTACTTGTAAGTGCATGGCTTACATAGTCTGATATTCTGAACTTGTTTTGTTTCCTCTATCCTTTATCTGATTTGAACTCAATTATTTTTTTATCAGTGACGTGAAAAACAATAGTTTGACTGGGGTGATACCTGAGACAATTGGAAACTGTACAAGTTTTCAGGTCTTGTACGTACATATATTCTTACCCTGTAAAGATTACTTCCGTTTATGATTTCCCTAACTTTCTACAAATATTTCTTTTGAGGAATTTCCTAACAATTTGTATTGGTAGGGATCTGTCTTACAATCATTTTACTGGACCAATACCATTTAACATTGGTTTCCTACAAGTGGCTACACTGTATGTTGCCTTTTCTTGTTCTAACATGCTTTATGGGAATATACTTATCTGCTAAATAATGCACATATTATGTATTAGGTCCCTGCAAGCGAACAACTTTACGGGTCCGATTCCTTCTGTTATTGGCCTCATGCAGGCACTTGCAGTACTGTAAGTAGTATGATTAGCTCTTTACTTTTTTTTGACTGTTATTGATTGGAAAGTTTTGATTGATAACTCCCTTGACTTGTTATTGTACCAGAGACCTGAGTTACAATCAATTGTCTGGCTCTATACCATCGATACTAGGCAACTTGACATACACTGAGAAGCTGTAAGAATTCTCACCCCCCTTAACCTGGTTCATGTCGCTTCAACTTTTCTTTTCCCTGATACAATTCAACGTAGAAGTCTGGTATCTGCATATTCTAGTGTTGGTGACCTCGTGCATCTCATCCTTATAGATACATGCAAGGGAATCGGTTAACAGGACAAATACCACCAGAGCTAGGAAACATGTCAACACTTCATTACCTGTAAGGAGGGATATTTCTTTTTCAATTATGGAAATTTGAATTCACGTTAAAAAAAATCTATCTTTGTTGACAACCTATCTAAATTCAGGGAACTCAATGATAATCAACTTACGGGGCCAATTCCACCAGAGCTTGGAAAGCTTACAGGGTTGTTTGACTTGTAAGTACTCTTTCTGGTAAAAAATGTCATTTTTTCGTGGGATTAAGTGCTTCGATGGTCTCTAGAGTCCATGCCTCCATGGTGCACGTTCCATCAGCTGATTTTTCTTGCTTTGCAGGAACCTTGCAAATAATAAACTTGATGGACCAATTCCTGACAACCTAAGTTCATGTGTGAATCTTAATAGCTTGTAAGTACTTCATTACTTCAGTCATTCCATATGTGAAACAAAGTCTTGTAGTCAGCTATAACATTTTGTTTTTTTTGGTACAGCAATGCTTACGGCAACAAGTTAAATGGGACAATTCCTCGTTCGCTGCGTAAACTTGAAAGCATGACATATCTGTAAGTTGTTTGATGTTTCATAATGGCCTGCTCCTCCAATCCTGTGGATTTGTGATGTATGTTAACCCTTGTTTTTTAGAAATCTGTCATCAAATTTTCTGAATGGTCCAATTCCAATTGAGCTATCGAGGATCAACAATTTAGACACCTTGTAAGCCCCCACATCTTGCTGCTCTTGAAAGTACTCCTATCTATTTTGTTCTATGATTTATATAACAGAGCAACCTGTATCAGGGACTTATCCTGTAACATGATTACTGGTCCAATTCCATCAGCCATTGGCAACTTAGAGCATCTTCTTAGACTGTAAGTATTTGTGTTTTAGTTTTTTAATATGTCGCCAGTTTAATGTCCTGATTACACTGGATATGTTTCTCTAGTAACCTGAGCAAGAATGACCTAGTGGGATTCATACCTATGGAATTTGGGAACTTGAGGAGTGTCATGGAGATGTAAGTACCTTATCTAATTTAAATACTTTATGAACTAATTCCTTGGATTCTGCTTTGAATATGATATGGCTGTTGTTTTCAGTGATTTGTCAAATAATCACCTTGGTGGTCTGATTCCCCAAGAGCTTGGAATGTTGCAAAATCTGATGTTACTGTGAGTACATCGTTTCATGCCACAGTTTTAAATTTGTTGCGTTTTAGTGCTAGCAAATCTTATTTCTGATTCATATATGTACTATTTTTCTCATAGAAAACTGGAAAATAACAACATATCTGGAGATGTTTCTTCACTGATGAACTGTTTCAGCCTTAGTACTTTGTAAGTCTATAACCAGAAATTCAAGGATACTGAAAAGTTTGTGTTCTTACATACTGTTCTTTTACATTTGCGACAGGAATGTGTCTTACAATAATTTAGCTGGTGTTGTCCCTACTGATAACAACTTTTCACGGTTTTCACCAGACAGGTAATGTGCTACTTTTTTTCCGTTTCTATAATAATCCTTTTGCCCATGCTGGAAATAGTAGTATTACAATATTTATTTCTTCAGCTTCTTAGGTAATCCAGGACTCTGTGGATATTGGCTTGGTTCTTCATGCCGTTCTTCCAGCCACCAGGGAAAACGTAAGTTGTTGCATTCATCAGTTGCTTTAAAGTAAATTTGTTTGCACCCTACAAATGGTCACGTTTCTTGAATTTTCCATGTAGCTCCTATTTCAAAGGCTGCGATACTTGGCATTGCTGTGGGTGGGCTTGTTATCCTCCTGATGATCTTAGTAGCTGTTTGCAGGCCACATAGTCCACCTGTTTTCAAAGATGATTCAATAAGCAAACCAGGTAATTCATCCACTCAGCTTCGAACCTATTATTTCAATGAAGCTACTGTTACATTTATGTTGTGTCACACGTGTCAACTCAAAATACATATTTCCCCCCAAATATTTCATATTGTATTTTACAAATTCACTTACTGTTTATTTTACGACAATATTAATCTCTTGTAATAGATGTTCATGCTTTGGCAGTCAGCAATGTGCCCCCCAAGCTGGTGATCCTTCATATGAACATGGCCCTTCATGTGTACGAGGATATAATGAGGATGACCGAAAACTTGAGTGAGAAGTACATCATTGGGTATGGAGCATCAAGTACGGTGTACAAATGTGTCCTGAAGAACTGCAAGCCAGTGGCAATTAAAAAGCTGTATTCCCACTACTCTCAGAGCCTGAAGGAATTTGAGACTGAGCTTGAAACTGTTGGCAGCATCAAACACCGTAATCTAGTCAGTCTTCAAGGATACTCTCTGTCACCCATTGGAAACCTTCTCTTCTATGATTACATGGAAAATGGCAGCCTCTGGGATGTTTTACATGGTAAGTACATACAGTTAACTAAACCTGCTTTTTTCATCTAGAAATCCTGCATAAAGTTTTGAGTATACTTGGCCAGTAGCTTGCACTGCACTGCTTTTCGTTTAAACAGTCTTTGTTTGTTCATGTGTCACATAGGACCAACTGGACACTTATATGACAGTTCATGTTTTGACAACGACATGCTTCTTTATTGCATGCAAATAATTGTACTAAGTTCTAGTTACTTACCATAATGTAACTCTTCTTTCTCGTAGAAGAAGGTTCATCCAAGAAGAAAAAACTTGATTGGGAGGCACGCCTTCAGATTGCTCTTGGTGCAGCACAGGGCCTTGCTTACCTTCACCACGATTGCAGTCCACGAATAATTCATAGGGATGTGAAATCAAAAAACATCCTCCTTGACAAAGATTATGAGGCTCATCTAACAGACTTTGGCATTGCTAAGAGCCTGTGTGTTTCGAAAACTCACACGTCAACCTATGTCATGGGCACCATCGGCTATATTGATCCTGAGTATGCACGCACTTCTCGACTCAATGAGAAGTCTGACGTCTACAGCTATGGCATTGTTCTGCTGGAGCTGCTGACTGGGAAAAAGCCAGTAGATAACGAGTGCAATCTCCATCACATGGTAACTATTTCTCAGATCTATTACATTTCGTTAGTTAAACGTCATTTTCTTAAGCTTATTGCTTTGGATTCCAATAGTGCCCAATAATTGCTAAACTATTGCCCGTTAGGCTTGTGTTCCTATAAGGGGACCAGCAACATGAAAGCTATCATGTGAGTAGATCTATCTGCACTGTACACCTGTTGTGGACTGATCCATTGCATATGGCTTACTGAAAGCTCCATTACAAGTTGCAGTGTTACGTCCCATAAAGCCTGCTATTTTTGTCCCCCGTCAACAAAGAAGTGTAGTAGGAGCAGCAAAATATCAGTTATGCTGCATGTGGCCATTAATTTTCCACGCCTTGCTGTAACATTCAAGCTGCCTCATTTTTAAACGATACTCTAGCTTGCAAAATAGAACATTATCTAGAAATGAGATGAATAGGACATGCCCATCTATTGTGCTAGATAGAGTTAGGGCCTCTTTGTTAGAGCTCTCAGCTTCTGATTCTTTGGATTCACTCCTGATTCTGATTCTTCTGTGAAGTGATTCTCTTTGATTCTCTAGGATAAACTCTTAGAATCAGGACTGAGAATCACTTTACAGAATCAGAAAAGCTATTTTTTTCAGCTTCCAGCCTTTTAGCATTTCAGAGAATCACTTCACAAAATCAGTCAATAATCACTTCTCCTGGAAAACAGCGTTTGGCAGAGCTCCTTGATTCTACTTAGAATCAAGAGCTGAGCTCTGCCAAAGGGGCCCTCCGTATTGCATTGGTTTCAGAAGAGTTATGTGCATTACTTATTCTTAGTTAGGGAGAAACATTGCTTGTTCTTTGAATGAACAAGCTCTGATGACGTTACGATCTCATGTGTTACCGCAGATCCTATCGAAGACAGCGAACAACGCGGTCATGGAGACCGTCGACCCCGACATCGCAGACACATGCAAGGACCTCGGCGAGGTGAAGAAGGTGTTCCAGCTAGCGCTCCTGTGCACGAAGCGGCAGCCGTCGGACCGGCCGACGATGCACGAGGTGGTGCGCGTCCTGGACTGCCTGGTGACTCCCGACCCACCGGTGAAGCCCACGCACCCGCCGGCCGCCGCGGCGTCGTCCGCCGTCCCGAGCTACGTTGACGAGTACGTCAGCCTGCGGGGCGCCGCCGCGCTCTCCTGCGCCAACTCGTCCAGCACGTCCGACGCCGAGCTGTTCCTCAAGTTCGGCGAGGCCATCTCGCAGAACACGGAGTAGGGGGGGACTTCTGGGGGAGTGATCAGCCGATCTGAGAGCACCAGCAGCTAGAGAAGTAGTTAACTGACGTTTTGTCGAAGTATATGGCGCGCAGGGAAAATTGACTTGGGTATCTGAAGGGTGTTCTAAACTGTAAAAATCGTGTTTTTCTTGACTAGTTTGTTTTGTCTAACTTCGGAACCACGCTGTAGTGGATCTCTCCTTAGTCCAGCTTGATAATCTGTGTCCTTCGCTGGAGTGGTGTGGAGTGGTGTTGGGGCAAAATCTTCTCCGTTTTGCGTAAAACCTCCATTAGCATAGTGGCAATCTACTGAAGCTGTGAATTTTCTCGTTGGATCAAAGTTTCACCCTGTTTTGTTTGGATCCTTCTCAAACGTACTGTGCTCGGCACTGCCGCGCCATTCCGTGGCCCCCGGTTCCTGACGGCCGGCATGTGCCGGTGTTGCGCGGCCGGACGCATTTGTCAGGGCGGAGGCAGAGGCAGCTGGGGCCTCTCGAGTCATGGGTGTGTGGAGTGGAACGGCGAACAGAGGAGGTGAGGACGAGGCGAGGATGATTGATGGGCGGCGAGTGGGGCAGCGACGGTGATGGGCAGGCAGGGCAGAGGGGGAGACGGTGCCATGGGAGCCTCGTGAGTCTCTTTGCTTGGCCTGGTGATTGAGGTGGTGGCAGCTGCAGGGTGGAGTGGGTTCCTGGCGAGGGAGTGGGATGAATGCAGACTGTTGCACTGGGACTGCCTGAAAACGATGGAATGGATACGAATGAACTCAGCTTCTAGCGAAGCTTTTCCTGCAAATACTGAGGTCCTGTTTGAAACGCGAAAATTTTCCAATTTTTATATTTTCTCTGTAAATTCATAAGAAAATTTTACTTCCAAACGGAGCCGGAAGCTTTTCTCTGCCTCTTCGCGTTGGGTTCCAGCAAATGGTGTAGTTGCTTCTGCATAGGGCCTTGTTGATGGGCTGCCGGACGTGGCTTCCTCCAGCCCAGAGTGAAGGGCGAAGCAGCTCGCACCTAGCAGCCCATCTTGTACGCGCCTTGAGTTTCTTCTCGTGCCGCCTGGTTTACCAATCAATCCCTAGTGGGCATCTTCAAAGGATCAGCGGGGTCAAGTCTAAGATAAGCAAAATCTAACCAACTTTGTTAACACAATAATAGTTCATTTCCCCGAAGTTTGACCTGTTATCGACCACAGCGCCTGCATCCATCAAAGTAGCTCTTGCGTTTGGTTATAGTACGGTGAAAAGATCGTTCCACCGGTTATTTTTTTTACAGTATTTATACCTGAATAAGTAAAGCCGGCAACAAACACAGGTATTGATTTAAAAAATGCCCAGTTACAATGGAAACATTCCATGTATCAGTATGTACAGAATCACCGAGAACGACAGCCTTGGGGAGTGCTGTTTACAACTCATCTTATGTAAGAAGTCTCTCAGAGGCATATCTTATGGATACTACATATACATATAAAAACTAGCTGTCATGTGAACATCGGATAAAAAAATGAATGGGGGTTAGAACTTTGATGTCGCCTCTTTGATCTCCTCGAAGGTGATAGCCTGCCACAGGTACACATATATCAAACAATCTTTCTCAAGGGATTTGTAATTTCGTATCATGTTTAGCATTCATGTAGCAGTGTTTATGTAATGTGAAATGGTTCGTGCCTGGTCCTTTCCAGCAAAATCGTTCTCTGGAGTAAGAAAAAGCATACAATGGCATTCCTTCCTGCAAAAGTAGATAGCTCGTTTAAGAAAAGATGTATCTACCCAGCTCATTTTTCTATTAATTTTCCTTTCAAGGCATGAGAAGTGAAACTATATTATTTGTCTATCAGAAAAAAGTATCTATTCATGCATCACAAGTTGTGTTTTGCACTTTATAAGTGTAAATAATCTATAGTTATGGGATTGGAACAAAGATCAATCAGTCATCCAGTACCTCAAGTGAAAATACCTCAACCTGTTATCTAGGAATAAAGTGCTAGTGTTCTAGATCTATAAATTAAAAGATGAAGACAGTCAAGACTTCACAAACACACCTCTCCCGCATGGGAACACATGGGCAGTTCCAAAATCCTTGTGCTACCTCGGCAGGTTTGTTGTCATAGTGCCTAGTCAGATTCACATGCCACAGTTTAGGACGGGGAGTATGGTGCATATATAGCGCAAGAGGAATTAAGGGGAAAACAAACATAAAGGAATTACCTACAAGGGCACAGCGGAGCTCCGAGTTGATCTTTGTGATCAGCCAGCCCCTGCAGACATGTTTTAGCTTTCATTCATAATTAAAAGGAAATCTATCAAGAATGGAAGCAGAAATCCTATGCAAGGCTTTATAGTAAACGAATACATCACTGATGAAGTTCTAATAACTGGTGTTCATAGAATGACTCGAGCAAAGCCAGTGGTAGCTGCTGGCAGGACTGTTCAATTTAGTATAGTCCTTTCCCCAGTTTTGGTCTTCCATGTACCGATGTGGATTATACATAGGCTTGTACCCTTGGTATGAATCAACTGATCTCTCAATTCCTACAACGGCAAGTTGATCTCTGACCCTCTACCAATCCATTTCCCATATGTTTGGGATCAAAAAAGAAAAATTTTAGCGTTTCCACGGGATCCAGAACACTACTCTATTCCCCCAATGGATTGGTTCATCATGCTTGTGGGAACCAACAGAATGTTGATAGGAAAAACCCGTCAGTTCAGAGCATCTGACTGAAGGAGAATCGCTAACTAGCACCTAATTATCCTTGTTCAACAGTTCGCCATATCTTTCCAGCCGAGAACTCGAGATTGCCATTCCCAGTATTTTCTCCCAAAACGTCCAAAACATAATTCCAAATATATATGTATAGTCATATCCTAAGAAAGAGTATCACCATCGCTGGGTAGTATGCTAAACCGTCATGGTGATAATGGATGAATGTGTACGATGCCGGTTTTGTCCGAATTGACTAGAATTAGAATTAGGAGAAGTCGAGGAACCAGATGGTGGGTACTGACCTTGATAACAACGGCGGTGACGGTCTTATCGGCGCAGAAGTAGGTGTTGGAGCGGCGGGCATACTGCTCAGAGAACTTGCGCATGATTTCCAACGACTTGTCGCCGGGGTCCCCCGCTGCCGCCGCTGCCCACCACCAGATTCCGTTCAGTCCATTTAGATTTTTTTTTTCAGTCAGCGGAGGAGGGATTTGGGGGGCGGAAGTACCTTGAGCTCGGACGGCGCATCTGCGGGAGCGCCCGCTGGGCGCCGTCGTCGTCGACTGGCGGATAGTGAGCGCCCCGCTCCCGACGGTGGCGGCGACGGTGGGTACCATCGCTGGCCGGTACAGCGCCCGCCCGCCGATCTGCAGCGTGAATCGGTGGAATGGTAGTTGGACGGAGGGAAATGAAATGGGGAGAGGTTGGTGGCCCGGAGCCCAGCAGAGGCGAGTGGAAGATGGGGAGCACTGGAGCACACACGAGCAGAGCTGAAATGGAGGTCTTGGTGTGGGCAGGGTTTAAAAAACGGTTTGAACCGCGGAAACCGTTCGAGAGAGCGGTTTAACGAAAACTGTAAAAACCATGAAAACCGTTATAAAAACCGAACAAATTCAAAAATCAAATTTTTGAGAGAAAACCGAACGATTTTTACGGTTTACCGAACGGTTTTTACGGTTTATCGTTTTTGAATTTGAAATCAAACCAGTTCGAGCGGTTTTTCAACGGTTTTTGCGGTAAACCGCTCGGTTTGAGCGGTTTTCGAATTTTCAAAATTTTTCAAATTTTCAAATTTTTTTTAAATTTTTAAAACGAAAACCGATCAACCGTAAAAACCGAACCGCAGCGGTTTGATCGAAAACCGCGGTTTAGCTCGACCGGCGGCCGCGTAAGATAGACCACGCTGAAACCGCCGGCGGCGGTGCTTGGCTTGTGGATAGACCACGGTGGGCTGGGGAGAGAGGGCTTCACGATCGGACGGCAGCTCACAGAAGTCCTTGCGTCCCGCACATAACGAGACGTGACGTGATCCATTTTCTCAATTCGTACTACTACCTGCAAAAAACATCTGGATATCCGAATCAAATCAGCAAACTACTACTAGTTTAGCTTGTTAATTGCTTAACAGTTTATGGCAGTCAATTTTGAGTGTCAACGGACACATCAAAACAACCAAACAAAATATCTGTGAAGATGAAGCCAATGCATTTTCTTGTCATGGAAGAAGAGGCACACTCAATTCCTTATGTTTTTTTTACAGCTTCTAGCTAGATGGAGAGCATACAAGATACAGAAGCTACGAAGTGGGGAAGGCCCAGCCAAGTAGGAAAAAAATGGGGGCCTTCGCAAAACCGAGAGATGCTAGCTAAACTTCCACGTTACAACATTGGTGTGATCTTGTTACACGATACAGATCACTACTGTAGTATATACTCTACATACAATGGTCCTCGCCTAGTTTCCCGTTGATATGTGCTCCTCCCCTCCGACTGTACAAAAGAATGAAGTTATCGTCACACCAGCTGACCTTAAGCTTTTGTGTCAGCATCTTCCCATGAGCCCGGAAATGTTTTGGGCGACATTCTTTTTGGCCTCCTGTGAAACAGGTGAATCACCAATGTACATGCCGAAGAAGGCCTCTGTTCATTAAACAAGAATTTCAGTGTACAGAGGATAAACTATATAGTGTCCTAAGGAAGTACTTTATGTAATTTAATTCAAGTGATCAAGAACCGCAAGTTACATCCATAACAAGGCTTAATAGTAGAAGCTTTTCAGAACTATATACCATAAAGAAGTGCAAAGTTGGGTAGCTAAAATCTGGGCAAGCATTTTTTTAGACAAAAGGCAATTTGGCCAAGCATATACTTACTGCAAAGGTCTTTGCTCCGAACAGCACCAATTTGTTTGCCATCAACTGCATAGAAACATTATCGTCAAGATATATCCACAAGGCAGAAGAGCTGAAAAGAAACAAAAGACTGGATTAAGGTACTTACTTTCTGTTATTAGCTGGCCATCTGATGTTTGACAGAAGTCAATCTTTGTACCCTGCAGTAACATCAACATTCCATTACTACAACAGAACTGAAAGATGGCAGTATAGTGGACATCATATCTTCTCACTATGTTCTCAATATAATTCAATGGCCCAGGGAAAAAGTACTGCATCATCCTACTACAGATTACAAGGCATAAACATGTGGTTATAGCCACATCTACAAAAAAAAAAAAGTTACATAGTTGGCTATAACTTTATTCTTGCACAATTTATTTGATCCATTTCCACTCTAAACTAAAGAGGTCTAAAATAAAGAACAAACGTTTCAGAGACAAACTGCAAGCTCAATCATATAACATAACAAACAGAGTAGTTAATTACACAAGCGATCAAGTCTGAAATTGCAAAGCAGCAACTAGTGGATTGGACCTTACCGCAGGTATAGGAATATCTTCAGTGAAATAAGAACCAAAGGTCTTCAAGCAATGGTAGTCAGTGTTAGGATTCATCTGGTTAGATGAAAATGCAGAAGTTAAGTCCACAGTTCTACAACCAGCATAATTAGTAAACAAAAACCAATGGCAGCTGAACACAAAGTACCTTCTGCAAACGCAGTCCTAGAGACTCCTCAAATACACTGCAAACAGAATAAAAGGACAGTGAACTTCCATCTTGAATAGATAATATATAGTATTCTTCTCTCAAAAATAAAAGAAAAGCGAATCTTTTCCCTTACTCTCGCACAGCACCAATGCTAAGGCCATTGTAGTTCACTACCAACCTAACCCGCATAGGAAGGTTTTCCCTGGAATAATTAAATGTAAAATTTATTAACATAAGAGGATAATAAAATGTACAGAAGGAACTATTCAGTAGACTCTTTTTAGACTTTAAAAGGTTGAAATGCCCACTCTGAGAATTTAGTGATGTTAAGATGTGCTTCAGCTTTGCTCAGCACATGTCATGTATACAGACATGCCGATATGGACAATACAAGTATGCATTCGCATACAAGCAGGCACCGCTGATAACATATCAAATAATATGTCCAGGACTCCGGGTTGACAAATGTTCCTCATAAACCTTAGATCTACTCGATAAGGAAACTGAATATTGTGCAGCCATGTTAGTGTGTTTTAGGCTTACATGCCTTACTAAGATGTATATTGAACACAATGCAAGTAACTTGGGGTCATTGACAAATTTTTAAAGACTCATGAAAAAATAGACTTTGAAATATTGATAATTGTAAGGTTACCTGAGAAGATCATTATAGAAATCTGGATTGTCCATCAGTTTGGTGGTTGGAACTGAAGCATACTTAGGGCCCAGCTTCTCACAGACAGTATTTGGTTGCATGTCTATGGGAAAAATCAACAAACAATCACCAGTAATAAATTGTGGACTGTTAAGTGAACCACACACATTTGATAATAGAACATAACGGAATCCTTTAAAAAATAGTGTACTCACATAAACCAAAAGCATAGAGGTTCAAATTTTTCACTCTCATTATTCTCATGCCTTTGAAACCTATCCCAACAAGGACCTGTAAATTTAATTATCAAAGAATACTGTCACTAGTGGCATCGCCATCAAGAATTTCAATAAAATGGAAACAGAAAAAGGAAAGCAAGAGATTGGGTTTATTTGAAGTAAAGCAAGTCATAACAAAGTAAATGCAGTTGATAACAGCACATAAAATAATTTTAGTATGCCCTATGCAGTACGCTACTATACTGCATTCATTAGTCGACGTACATGAGGTGTGAAGTGCCATTATAATAATAACTCTAAAATTGTTCAAGAGAATGGAAAATACCGTCGCAGATGAATTATAGTCGTCTTTAAGAAATGCTGGAAACTTGATTCCAGTTTTTGGTTCAATTGCATCTTCTTTGAAGATTGTGCTCGGCACAGAAACCGAACAACTTATGCATTTTCCTTGCACATGAGGCTGATCCACCTGTCGGCTGATATAGCTACCGAAATTTCCCAATGCAATTGACTCAGCAAGCATCTTTGGGGATCTTGTAAATTCATACAAGGAATGATCAGTCAAGATAATGAGCCAAACATTTTCCTTATACACAAGGAATGATCCAACTAGATTACGAGAACACAAAGATTCTATTGAAGTGCGAGCCTTACATATTCTCGAGTTGTGGCACAATAGGAGCAGCACCAGCTAGAGCAAGAAGATTGCTGGTATTTTGCGTCTCAAAATTACTCCACATTAGCCCAATCGTCGCATTTGCAAGCCCAACCAAAAGCAGATGTGCTGCATGCTCCTCTCTTGCTAGAGAGCCAAACTGCAACTTGGTCAAATTTTGTACATGCGAGCTCAACTGCCTCACATGTGATTGACAAAATCTAGAGCTAGGTTCGGCGACAGCTGACAACCAGCGGAAAATCTTGGGATCAGACGGTCTCGAAAGCCAGAAAAACAAGGTTCTGGAAAATCTGTTGAGCCGATTGAAAGCCCCTTGAACCACTAACTTTCCTGAAGAGCGAATCTGCCTGTGATTTCTCAACGAGGTCCCCACGAAAGTACCGACATGCGAACACAAACTCAGTCCAAGGTCGTGGGACACCTGAAACTCTGGCGGTAGCTTGTACAAGTATCTCCTGTCATCGTCGAGACCGGTTAGGATTAACTGACCAGGCTTCATGCTTAAAAAAAATGGCCTTCCGAAACACAGGCTGCCGAATGTGGGGAGAATTCAGATCAAAGGTCAGGCACGGCGCAGGGAAACGTAGTGACCTACCAATGGAGCGAAGGTGAGAAGAATCAGAGAGATAGGATGTTTTACGTAGCCAAAGCAGACGTGTTGTGATATTAGACAAAGGAAAAATTCACATTGAGTGCAGGGGAAACTGCGAAAATTTTCAATTCTTACCATCAAATATGTGAGCCTTTCAATCATTACCATTCAATTCGTAATCCATTCATTTAGAGCTACTAAACACATTTTTCTCCTAAAAACACTCCATTTCTTTGAATGTTAAACATTTTTGCTGTTTTACATTGTGTTAAGGATAAACATAATGCGAGCTGCAATGATGCTAATGGTTAATAGCAAAATATAATGTTTCACACAAAATAATAAAACAATATAAAACAGTAACAATGTTAAAAAACAAAGAAATGATATGTTTCGAAGAAAAAAAAGGTATATAATGCCTTCAAATGAAAGGCTTATTGATTAAGCGGTACTGTAATTATTAGAAGGTCAACATATTTGGTGGTAAGAATTGAAAAATCTCGAAAACGGCTATGGAATTAAGCGAATCAAACAAAGGAAGGAAGTAAAGGTTGAACCTGCCGGCGAAAAACCGCCGGGAGAGCGGAGCGAGGAGAATGGTCACGGGGACGACCGCCACGGAGGCACCCGCTTCGCAGCCCGGTCGATCCCGCGGCGGATCGAGGAAGCGGGGATCAGCCCCGACTCCGAACGGGGAGGAAATGGGGAGGCGAAGAGCGGCTAGCCGCCTCGGGATCCCTTGCTCGACCAGCCTCCCCGAGCCCGATCGATCGCCTCACCTCACCTCGCCTCCCCGCCGTAAGGTGAGAGAGGCGAATAACGCCTGCTCGCTTGTTCGCTTTCTCTCCCCCTCTCCTCGCCGGATCGTCGTCGGAGAGGCCAAAATAGGATTCGGTAGGCAGCTTCCCTCCCGCCTTCCCTCCCACTTTCCGCGGCGGTCACGGAGGAACCGCATTTTTGCGTCCGAACCCTTTTTCGATGGAAATCACTTTTTCAGTCTCGTCATCAGTGGATGTTGAGTTGATAAAAGATAGTACAGGGGGTCTGGATGGAAGAATAGTTCGCCAACTTTTCCGGAGGAAGGTGCGGGTGCCGGGCCGGAGATCCGTGGGGGATATTCCTCCGTCGGGTGACCGGGCTGGCCCGAGTCGCGACGGGTCCGGCGCGTGGCCGGTGGCCGACGTGGACCGTGGAGCTCTTCTCACGTTTAAAATGGGGATACGGGTCTTGGGTTTCCGCAGCGTTGGCACGTGAAATCTAACTTTAGACCGGCTGTAAATTGATTTTGCACAGTTCTTTGACTCTTGAGTCTTGACGATATTACCAAGGAAACGATATGTCATATGTTGCGAGCTGTGAGCCTGCGATTACACGTTTGCACGACATGTTTCGAGCTGTGGTTACACGTTTCTGCCTGTGTAGTAATAGTTTCATCTGGAGATCCGGTGAATAATTCTTTCCTTCGATGCAGGCTGCAGCCGTGAGACATGGGGAACGGGCATGGAAAGCTTTGAGCTTCGCGATTGATGTCGTGGCTTTGCCTCGCTTTCACGCGCCAACCTCGCGGCTGAAACAACAGGTCTCGTCCTCCCGAGAAAGCAGAAACGGCCAACAGGGACGGTCCTAGAGTTCCGGTGGACCAAACGCTGAAGCTCACACGACGGCCTGAGACATTGGAAGGTCGGTACAAGCTGCGAGTACATACGACAGGGGACGCACGCGGCGAGCGATCAAATTGTAGCAACGAACGAGTAATCGCAGGCTCGCAGCCCGGGGTCAGCGGATCGCACAGGGCAGTACTCGAGAGACATCCGACGGGCCCCTACTAACCACACCGGAGCCCGTGAGTGATTTCGGCCCAACCCAAGGCGTCCGCGCCCTGTACTACAACGGTCCACGACCGGCGCCCGCCTGCCTCGCGGCCGGGCTGTCCGTCGCTACTCGCTGCGCGTCTGCGCCGATGACACGGATCGCGACGGCGGCACGTCTCCCGCGCGATGTCGTTCGGCCGAAACCCATCTGAGGACTCGACCTACCAAGAGCACCAGACGCGCGCGCGGCATGCGGCATGCGGCGGCGGCGGCGACTTCCCTTTGACGCGGGTAGCCAGAGGCCCAAAGCCAAAACGCAGGGGTCTCTCTGATCAAAACCGATGATGACGTTTGCTAGTCCGGTAATAGCCTGTTGGTATCGAGGACACTTTCCGGGTAGAGGATGCTACGCTTATCCTCTCAATCTCAATGCCGCTAGACGTCTCCAGGAAATATTGGCCTGCCTGCCATTTTGACTCAAAAAGCAAGTTTTAAGTGAAATCGACTCACAAGGTAGCGGTACAGTTGAGAGACCATGATGAGCATCCGTGAGCATCGAGATACATCTACCTCGACTTCATTAGGTGCGAAATCACGTGTATTTGCTTGACATAAAATATGGTAAATTGCAGATTCAAACAAACTGAAAATGTTTGTATGGCAGTTTGCACATAACTGTTTGCCGGTGAAAAGAAATATTGCATCTAGAAAAGTGAGGTTGGATACTATATGCCCTGTCTGTAATCGATTAGATCAAGATATTGATCACTTTTTCTTTAAATGCAAGCTTGCGAGGAAAGAATGGAGCTTGATATGGAACATTGCTGTGAGTTGTTGGTCAGTTTTAAATCTGGAAAGGAGATAGTTGAGCGCATATCAACTTTGAATCAGGACCTGCAGATGAAATGTTTCATCTTTCTTTGGAAGTGGTGGGGTGCTAGGAACAAAGCAAATGTGGGTGAGAAAATGCCAAACATCAACGATATTTGCAGGATGGTACAAGTGCTGTGGAAGGATTTTTCTAGCCAATTTTTCAAGCGAAAAAAAAGAAGCGTGTCTCAAAATAAAATTTGAAAACCCCCACCACCCGGAGTGTATAAGCTTAATTCTGATGCAACCTTCTCCCAGACCTAACAAGATGGAGGTTGGGGCTTTATGATTAGAGACTCGACTGGCACTTTTCTAGATGTTGTTCGAGAAAACTGCCTAGGACATCTTCCTCTTTACATGCAGACGCTTTAGCGGCTCTTTCAGGTATAGAACGAGCAGCCTCGTTTGGCATAGCAAAAATCATTTTCGAGACCGATGCTGTTAACTTAGGGAAAGCTCTAACTTGGGAGGATTTGGATCGAAGCTTGTATGGTTGCTTATTCCGACGGATAAAAAATTTTTTGTCAACCCAGTTTGATGACTTTACTATTTCAGTTTGACCAAAAATTTGTAACAGGGTAGATGACAAGTTGGCCTCTTATGGCTCTCATATTTCGGCCTCTGGCTCCGTGTTCATGAGCCAAGCTCCAGACTTTCTTGTACTTCTGGTCTCCAATGTCTAATGGAAATCTATGTTTCCGTTTCAAGAAAAAAAAACCGATGATGACGGCATGGCGTTGGGAACAGATGGCACGATTCGTACTACTACTACGCCCGTAGATTTTGACCGGCAAGGAGAGACGATTAACGAACCCGTCCTTCCTCTCTGACCACGACTGCAATCATAGCTTGACCGATCGGGGATGTCTGGACGTCTAGCAGCAGCAGCACGTAAACAACGTGCCCCAATTCCCAAATTGCCTAGTCAACCCCGAGTATAGTTGTTTACTAGTGGGGCGGTCCCTGCTCGGCGGCCACGACGGCGCCCCAGCACCAGCGCGGGGGATCCACACGATCACACGCACGCGTGCGACCGGAGGCGAACGCGGCACACGGCACGTCGGCACGAGACGTCTCGGCGACTTTTTCCGGGGCACCTGAGGCATACCGGGCCCGGCTCCCCCGGTGCGGGAAGCGACGCGAGAGACCTGCGCCGTCGTCCGCGTCCGCGTCCGCGCCGTGCTGGTCGACGGAGCTCGTGCGCTGCTGGGGCCGGGGGAACCCTCGGTCGCTTCCGCGCGCGTGCTCGCCTCCGTGGCGGCGTGCGTGAGGGGGACACCGCACACCCCAGAGTTGGGACCAGTCTTGTGACCGCTCACCACGTGCGGGGCTGTTTCGTGCTAGGTGATGCTCACGTGCAGTCCCGTGCTAGTAACGCGAAGTACTACCCGTTTGGCCGTGTTTGTACACGGACCCAGTGAGGAAAAGAGCGCTCTCAGATGGGTGGCCGGAACTTCATCGTCGTCGAAACAGCGGCCCTATATGCTTGACACACTCGCAGTGGTGGATTCCATAACAGCGGAAAATAAAATGAGTGGTCTGGTGTCCACTCCAACAGATGAGTGACAACAGCATCACCACCATAGAAAACAGAGTTCGTAGGGGGTGGAGCCGGCAAAAAGAAACGTTTGTGTGTGGAGGAGAGGCCGGAGCTGTAAAGTACTCCTACCTTCGTTTTCTTTTTGTTGACGTTAGGACAGCTCAACCATCGCAAATTTGCGCTAACTAAATTTTGTATCTTAACATCAAAGGGGTAGTTTCACCGTCTCCGCGGTATCACAAAGCATGAATGTCAAATCAACACAGTAAGATCAGCTAATATTTAATCATATACACTTCTCCATTCTAAAATTATTATCCGTTAAGTCAGTTAAACGTATCTTACTTCGAACCTTCCGTCTCCTTTAACCCATCCGTTTTGGCAGGAGGTGGTGTCCATGAGTTCACACACGAGCGTGACCTTTTTTTTTTATGAGTTTTAGATAGTTCGTTGCGTTGGGACAAATGGCGAACAAACGGCACCCCGGAGGAACAAAAGGAAAAGATGACATCGAGATCAATAATGCAACTAAAGCTAACTAACAATGGCATCAGAACGATAGAAAACGGCAGACGCGACACGACGAAACTCGAAGAACCTGCGCGACATGGCGAAAAGAAGAAACGATAACGATGCTGTCGTTGGAAGCTCACCTATTGCACGACCCCGTCCTGCCGTCCGTTCAGTTCATCCACCCGTATAAAAAACGTGAGCAAAATAAAATTGATTATGACGACGACGACGACGGCGGCGGCAACACACAGAGAGACTTTCCTCCTCGCCAGCCACGGCCCCGGGACGATAAGACCGCGCAGCTCATTTAGTGGCGCGTCGCCGTCGGCTTCGTCGCATCGACGCGACGCGCGCGCACATCGTCGCTGGCTGGACATAGTACCACGTCGTCGTCGATCGCGTCGTCCTCTCTCGCGTGGTTAACGAACTGCTCCACAGCAAGCCCCCCGGCACGACAAGGCATCACCAATGATTCAAGCAATCGGAATTCCATCACCTGCCTAATTAGTAATTACTGTACTCCACTAGCGTTTTATTTTTATCGAGCTGAGATCAACGCTTCTCCTACCCCACCCACCAGGAAGCCGCACCCACACACATACAAGAATCATTCCGCTTTATATACGCGCGCACCACTCCGTCGTGTCCTCCACCTTCACTCGCCATCTCCTTTCCCCAGCCAAGACAACGCCCAGCTCTCTCTTTATCTCTCCTTCTGAGCTGAGGATTCCAAGCTCTTGATTGATTCCTAGCCAGTCACCGGATCCCGCGACGCCGACGAGCGTGCGTCAGAGGAAGCTTGAGTGATCGATCGATGGGGCTGAGGAAGAGCCTGCTCGGGTGCTTCGGGGGCGAGAGGCCGGACCAGGACGAGAATCCTGACGCGGGGCCGGGGCGGCGGCCGAAGCCGACGCTGCGGCGGCTGAGCACGGCGAACCTGCGGTCGCTGTCGCTGCAGGAGCTGTCGCGGAAGCTGGAGGACACGAGGCTGCACGCGTTCACGCTGGACGAGCTCAAGGCGGCCACGCGGAGCTTCTCCAACTCCAACTTCCTCGGCGAGGGCGGATTCGGGCCCGTGTACAAGGGTTTCGTCGACGGCGGACTCCGCCCGGGGCTCGAGCCGCAGCAAGTCGCAGTCAAGTACCTCGACGGCGAGGGCGTGCAGGGGCACCGCGAGTGGCTGGCGGAGGTGGTGTACCTCGGCATGCTCAGCCACCCGCACCTCGTCAAGCTCGTCGGGTTCTGCAACCAGGACGACCACCGGATGCTCGTCTACGAGTACATGCCCAAGGGCAGCCTCGAGAACCACCTCTTCAAGAGTAAGCACCACTCGTCATCAAATTACCGAATCAGCTCTCGATTCTTCGATCGGTACAGAGTTTTGACTTTTTGAGCGCGCAGATCTCCTGTCGTCCTTGCCATGGTCGACGCGGCTCAAGATCGCCGTCGGCGCGGCCAAGGGGCTCGCGTTCTTGCACGAGGCGGAGACGCCGGTGATCTACCGCGACTTCAAGGCGTCGAATATTCTTCTCGATTCGGTAAGTTTCGCCAAGTCCAATCTCACTTCTTCTTCTTTCAGCACGAACAGCTAGGAGTAGGAGTAGGAATAGCAGACGCCAGCCTCGATCGCTAAATTGCCCGCACGTTGTCAACTGTTCCGTGGCAAACTCTGATTCCTCTTTAAGAATTCAGAGGAAGACGGAACAGATCTGATTTGTTGTGCAACTACCGACAAATTTTGTGGCTAACCTCTGTTCTAAATAATTCGAAATGCTGGCCGGCAGGGAGTAGTTTAACAAATTTAATATTGGGGTTAGTTTGGAATCCGGCGCTTTGTAGCAGGTCCAAAGTGCAACTAACCTCTTATGTATGCGTTCTAACCACTGTTGCATTGCAAAGCACAATTTTGACCAAGTCAAATAAGCCCTGTTTGGATACAACTAATTTATAAGAAACAAATTTTTAAAAACTGAAGTAACTTCAAACAGAGTAGTTTTTGCTTTGGTTTATAGAAACCAGTTTTCTAATTTTTTAGAAACCAAAAATCTAGTCCATCCTAGATTCTCTCATTTCTTTAACCAAAACATGTACTACTCTTTAACAAACTCAAATATTTAAAATAAAATATGAGTAGAGATGTCATTTGACAAGAAACAAAACTGTAAACTAGTTTTCATAAACTAGAACCCAAACACCACCATCTAATTTTTTTTCATAATCCAGTTTATAGAAACTACATATATAAATTAACCGCATTGGTTTCAAATATGGCATAATTTGCATATTACGCACACACTACTTTTCCTTATTTGGTTTGAACGAACAATTGTGCTCACCGCGTTGGTGGTAAAATTTTGAGTAAATCTCTTATTCGCCTTCATTCTTAGTTAGGGCAAAGTAAGAAAAAAAAATTAAAAATTAGTACGAATAAGAGAATTGAAAATTTTTGTAGATGAATAAAAAATTAGATAAATTTTCGAAGGCGAATAAAGAATTCGTTCTAAAATTTTCAGGACTACACGGCCAAGCTCTCTGACTTCGGGCTGGCGAAGGAAGGTCCGTCGGGCGACGCGACGCACGTGACGACGCGGGTGATGGGCACGCACGGGTACGCGGCGCCGGAGTACATCCTGACGGGGCACCTGACGGCGCGGAGCGACGTGTACAGCTTCGGCGTGGTGCTCCTCGAGCTGCTCTCGGGCCGGCGCAGCGTCGACAAGCGGCGCCGCGGCCGCGAGCAGAACCTCGTCGAGTGGGCGCGCCCGTACCTCCGCCGCGCCGACCGGCTGCACCGCGTCATGGACCCGAGCCTCGAGCACCAGTACTCCGCGCGCGCCGCG
>BCLF01000004.1:500349-513138 GCA_001602275.1 Zoysia japonica
GTTGGTGGCCTTGGTTCTCTTGGCCATGGTGGGCAGCGCGTTCTGCGAGATCGGCGACAAACCGGGTCCCAACATCACGACGAAGTACAGCGACAAGTGGCAAGACGCGAAGGCGACGTTCTACGGCAGCGACAAGCGCGGCGCGGCGCCCGACGACCACGGCGGCGCGTGCGGGTACAAGGACGTGGACAAGGACCCGTTCGACGGGATGACGGGGTGCGGTAACGAGCCGATCTTCAAGGACGGGCTGGGCTGCGGCTCCTGCTACGAGATCAAGTGCAAGGAGCCCGCCGAGTGCTCCGACAAGCCCGTGCACATCAAGATCACCGACAAGAACTACGAGCACATCGCGCCCTACCACTTCGACCTCTCCGGCAAGGCGTTCGGCGCCATGGCCAAGAAGGGTCAGGAGGACAAGCTGCGCAAGGCCGGGGAGCTGAACATGCAGTTCCGCCGCGTCAAGTGCAAGTACCCGTCCGGCACCAAGATCGTCTTCCACACCGAGAGGGGTTGCAACCCTAACTACTTCGCTCTCCTCGTCAAGTACGCCGCCGCTGACGGCGACATCGTCAGCGTGGAGGTCAAGGAGAAGGGCTCCAAAGAGTTCAAGCCCATGAAGCAATCCTGGGGCGCCATCTGGAGGATGGACACCAAGAAGCCGCTCAAGGGCCCCTTGTCCATCCGCCTCACCTCCGAGGGCGGCGCTAAACTCGTCCAGGAGGATGCTATCCCGAAAGACTGGAAGCCAGACACCGTCTACCCCTCCAAGATCCAGTTCTGAGCCTAAGCCATGCATTGCGTCAGTTTATAAGTTCCATTTTAAACCTTTTTTTTAGAAGGTCAAACAATAAATCTGCGTGTGTTTGCGCTCCCGTGCGCGCGGAGTAGCTGATTCATTAAAGCTACCGTGTAAAAGTTTGGTTGATGTTTGCTGATTTATTTATTTGCTTATGAATTTGGATTCTTTACGTAGTACTCCCGTGTCTCCTTGATTGAGTTAGAAACTGCATAATTTACTGCATTTTACTATTTTAGTAAGTATCTCTTGAACCCCAATTTTCTCCTCTCCACTTCTCTACAATACGTTTCTCAAGGGCCAGTCTTGGATTTACGGGCCCAATAAACTTATATCATGGACATATACATCTTGTAGCACTGGCGTAAAGGGAGTGTATTTGGGAGCTAGTAGAAATACTTTGGAGATGCTAGTCAAGGATGCGGAGACTTTGCAGCAAGAAATGTTGAGCGCATGTTCGGAAGATTGGGTTTGCGTCCAATGTTCCTGAAAATTAAGTACTGGCCCAAGAAATTATGTACGCTGGGCTTTAAGACGTCACTCGGATGGCCGGTTAGCCCATTGGAATTACAGGTCCACGTTCTTAACCTCCTTAGATTTCTTTCAGTTTTTGTATTCAAATACTGTACGCTACAATCTGACATTGTGAATCATAAACTGCAGGTATTGGATACTGAAGACCTAAATGGTGCAGGTATATGAACAACTGAACCGAGCAACCACTCTCCTTAGGGATTTTTTTTTGTCCCTAGGGTTTTTTCTAAACCTTAGGAAAAGAATTGTTTTCCTAAGCCTCCGATTTTCGAAGGGAAAGAAGAATCTTTCCCTAGTAAAAGATTTTTAGGGATTAACAAACTCAGTTTTCTTAGGAAAAAGATTCGTAGGGAATGGTGTCAGTTTACCTATGAAACAGATTCTTAGAAACCGTTTCTTTGCACGTCAACCTCTGTTAAGTCACAGCATTTCTCTACAAGTGCAGTTTCTAGAAAAAGAATCTTTCCCTACAGCTCTCGCTCAGAATTGTCCTTTTCTCGTCAAATGTTACCCTTCGGATTAATCCCTAGGGTGTTTCGTACGGAAGTGTTTTCTTACAATTTTTTTGAGGTTATACTAAGGTTTTCATCTCTATAGAAAACTATCGATTCCAGTAGTGAACGGAGACCGGTGCGGGTCAGTGCGATCAAGACTTCAAGCGTCAACGCAGGCGGGCACTTCAGACGGCGTCCACCCGACGCACCGTCCTGATCAGGAACACTTCCTCCGCCGTTCACACGCAACCGCGGGCCCAATTGCGAAAGCGGAGATAGCGCGCCAGGAGCATGACGCCGAGGACGGCGGTGGTCTGGTGGCCACGGCGATGGGAAGACGAGACGCAGAGGGAGATGCCGACGGCGGGGCAGTGTCCAGCGAAAGCTAGCAGGAGGCGGAGCTCGATGTGACAGCGCCCATTTGTTTTTTCCTTCAGCTTGGACTCAGGATCGAGCTCGCCATCCACCAACCGTTGCCAGGAACGCCGCGGCTGCATGCGTCCTGCCTTGGCCTAGGCCTCGCGGCTTGTTGGCCTCCGGCATCGTCGCCTCGTCTCCTAAACGCGTTGGAGTTGGAGAGCGCCGCAGTGGGTGCCTTTGTGGCCACGCGGCCGCGCCCGCGGTTGCGTGTGGTCCCGCGTGGACCCAGCTAAACTCGCATACACGTCGGAGGACAAGTAGCATCGCCCTTCCGTGTCGGGATCCGTATCCTCTGCTTTTTTTTTTTTGACAAATTTTGTCATAATTAATTCTAACCACTCATTACAGAATCAAATGAATAAATAGGATTGAGTACGCCAAAGTTTACAATAGAAAGGCAAAGGCAGAGGATATGAATCCTCTGCGTCGACGACACGGCTCTTTTAGCGGGCGGCAGGGCAGTTCGCTTCTTTTGCCGCCGGGCGCGGCCAAGAACCTTAGCTCGAATCAGAATCCTATTACGCGTATATGGTGTATGTACGAAGATTTGAATTATGTGAATTTGAATTTATCCTTTAAGGTCTTCGGTGCTCTTTTTATATAGGGACTGGATCGAGATTGATGCCTGCAAAAACTGGATAACCTTCTGATGGGTGAAGCTACGGCCTTCTAATAAGTTGATTCTCTGGCATCTCTGAGCGCCAAAGCTGATCCTTTGTTCGTTCTTTGTTCAGCGTAAAGAGACAAATGTTGTTTTACCGTCCGTTAAGTTGTTTTAACTTTTACTATATATCATTAGAGATTTCTGCGTTTATCAAAAGTTGATCGTTAAGCGGTGCCCGACCTGAGAGTCGGACGTGTAACGTGTAAGGCGGCATCCAATCTTCATCTGTCGGGCCCTTTTGTCAGCCAGCCCCGATCGAGGGGTCGGCTCTCCAGGTAGCTAGCATCTGGTCGGTATTCTTCCGGAAGCCCACCGTCATTTTCCTACCCTTCTCACCGGGGAACGAAAGCGAAAGTGAAGAAGCAGAAAGGCGAGAGACGTCGCAAATTCTTCATTGCCTTCTTGTTTCCTTCCTCGCCTTGCATGGGTGGATGCGCACGTGAAAAGGCGGCACGCGCATCCATTTCTTTACCGACCGGGATTTCCAGAAGAGCGACCCAATGGGCATATCCGCGACGGCCGGCCAGAGGACAATACTTATTTATTGCACACATAGTTTTAGCAAAATGAGCAGTCATCCCGCACAGGCAGACACCGAAGACGAGTTTTAATCACAACAGGTGCACACGCAATTTTCAGTTTTCAGAGTAACCAGATCACTTAATTATTTATTACAATTATATAAAGTTCATTCCACCAATGATCCTACTACTTGTACTGCATGAGTGCATGGACAGGGAAACTTGCAGATTCTACAAGTGAGGCAGCGACAGGGTAACGCCACGGTGAACATGGACTGCAGCCCGTGGACTCCTACCGCATATTCCAGCCAAGCTTCTTCCACATCAGCTGCACCAAACAAGGTTGGCCCATATTTTAGCACTGTATATAACCAACCAGATCAACAGAAATTTTGGTGAAGCAATCAAATCGAGTGTCATCCATAAAGGCTCGCGATTTTGCTCTACTTAGGCAAAACGAAGTTTTATTCTTGCAACCTGGGGCCTAAGGTGCTAAAGAAGGTCGTTAGACCAATTTAGCATCCTTTTGGCAAAAAAAGAAAGAAAGAAAGAAAGAAAAATACACTGGTGCTTAATGATTTTTCATTTTAATTAAGTAGGGAGTATCTTGAATTGCACATGCCCTCAGGAGCCATGTTCAACCACAATTTTAGCCACAGCATTTGCAAAAACAGCAAAAGAAAACTTCGAAAAGTGAATCATGGGTTACTATATACAGGTACCTAATAGAATTCAAAAGGCATTGGTTACTGTTCATGTCCGCACCAAACAAGAGTTCCTCCTAGACTGGGTTAAACAGCACTATCATGTTACTAACCAAGTCAATGTGTAATGACGCGATTCCCAAGCCCCTATCAAGCAAAAAAATCTTGGAGAATTAAATGGAAATTCAAAGAAACTACATGCGAATCAATTGCTTTTCCCAGTTCACCTACTCGATCGAAGAACAGACCGGAACGACAAGACGAGAGAATCAGTCAACACTCAAGCACTCACACGAGTACCCATCCACCCCGGGACACAGCGAGTGAGCACGCAACCTCATGGAAATTGGAAACGGATGTGGTATACGGGACGCAGGATCGGGGCGGAAGGAGAGGCGCCGGTGGTAGGTGCAGCTGTGGCGGAAGGAGAGGCGCAGGCGGCGGCACGGCGAGGTAGAGGGAAAGAGACCGCGGAGGGCCTGGAGGCGCACTGGCGGCGGCTGCGAGGGAGTTTGGGGAACTTACTTGATGACGTAGAGCGCCGCCATGGCGATCTAGCTAAGAAGCGCTGCTGCGCCTCCGAGCGCCATCTTTTTCAGGACGTCCACGGCCACGGGGACGCGTCGGTTGTCGGGGAGAGCAGCGCCACCACCGCCTTCACCACCTGCGCGGATGTGCGCGATGACGAGGGAGATGCCGAGAAAGAACACCGCCGCGGCGGCAGCCGGGAGCGCCTCCAAAGGCGGCTCTGCCGAGCGCGCGCGCCAGCAGCACGCCGACGGTGTCGTCGACGACGCTTCCACACTGCACAGAGAGGAAAAGCTGCAAGGCACCGGCCGCTCCGCACAGAACGAACGTGAGGAGCTCTGAGAGGCGCTGTTGGCGGCGCCCACCGCGCCGGAGCCGGCGAGGTGCAGGTGGATGAGCGTGATGGCGGTGAAGAGTGTTAGACATAACAACCCTGCTGCTCCGTATCTACTTCTTCAGCGGTTCCCAAGGTGACAAGACGGCGTGACAGGACACCACAGTGGCAGCACAGGCGGCGACGTGTGACACACGACGTGAGCAATATGGCAGTGGACGCCGAAGTCAAAAGGTGTACATTAGAGTAGTTGGTAGTTGTAGCATTTACTGCTACACTTGCAGCGAGTGTATAAAATCCGGAGGCTTTTCTCATTGTAAAAAAGTATCGATAACAGAAGCAAGAGACGAGCCAGTTCACTCGACCACTTCGCGTGTGTTCTGTGCTTGTGCTTTCTCGTTGCGCACTGTTCATCTTCACACCACAAGAGTCGAGAGTAAGTTCATAGAGATCGGCTAGGAGTCGGCAAGGTGTGAGCTGCAGTTGCAAGGTCGTTGCAGGGATCAACAAATAGTATCGGAGCGAGGTTGAGCATCAGCAGCGATGGCAGGCACGCCGGAGACTTCTCCAGTGGGTTCACCGGTGCAGATGCCTGAGCGCTCTCCTGAGCGCCGTGGTCGTGAAGAGCGGCGCGGCAGAACAGACCGCTCCGGGTCGCGTACAGTTGTTATCCACAAGACTGTGAGGAAGTTCGGCGGCGCCCACACCTACCCTATGCTTATACGCATGAACTACTCCGACTGGACAGTATTGATTGAAGGTGATGCTCCAGGCGTGTGGCTTGTGGCTCGCCGTCGATTCAGGGACCGACGACGACATGGAGGACAAGCTGGCGCTGGAGGCGATTCTCCATGCGGTGACGCCAGATCTCATCTCCACCTTGGGGAGAGCGAAGACGACGACAGAGGCGTGGAAGAAACTCGCATTGATGCGCGTAGACTTGGACCGAGCGAAGAAGGTGAAGGTGCAGCTACTCCGGAAGGAGTATGAGAACATCACGTTTCGTGATGGCGAGTCCGTGGAGGACTTCGCACTGCGTCTCACCTCGCTGGTGGCGGAGCTAGCGGCACTCGGTGACGAGATCGTTGAGCAACGGGTTATCGAGGAGTACCTGCGAGTTGTGCCGGTGAAGTACGAGCAGATTTCTCTCTCGATTGAGACTCTGCTCGACCTCTCGGAGCTCACGTTGGAGGACGTGACCGGAAGGTTGAAGGCGGTTAGGACCGTGCCGCAGCAGCAACGCCGGCAAGTACTAGCAACAGGCTGCTGTTGACGGAGGAAGAATGGAGGACGCGCTGCAGAGAGCAGGCGGGCAGCCCGTCCACCTCCGGTCGGAGCGGGCGTGATAGAGGTAAGCCAAGGAGTGACAAACCCTCTCCATGCGTCGACGACGTGTCCCACAACTGTGGCAAAAAGAGGCACTGGGCACGTGATTGCCGTGCACCCAAGCGCCGTGACCGTGGGAGTTAGGGGCGCGCCCGCCAGGGAGGAGGGCGAGAGGAGAAGGCCCACCAGGCGAAAGAAGGCGAGCAGGAGTCGCCTTTGCTGCTAGCGCAGCTTTGTGCTCTCGGGGACGTCCTTGAGGACGGAGAGCATCGTGAACTTGAGCTGGACGAGGTCCGGGCTCATGTTCACCTGGGAAGAGAGGAAGACGCCGTCGAGGATGTCTGGTACCTCGATTCAGGGGCTAGCAGCCACATGACAGGCAATAAGACGGCCTTCACAGAACTTGACTCCGCCATTTTGGGGTCGGTCAAGTTCAGGGACGGGTCGGTGGTGAAGATTGAAGGACAAGGCACGGTGGTGTTCAAGGGCCGAAATGGCGAGCACCGCGCGTTGACTGGAGTCTACTTCATTCCACGTCTGAAGACCAACATTGTGAGCCTCGGGCAGCTGGACGAGCGAGGGTGCCAGATATTACTCGAAGACGAGGTCCTCTGCGTCAGAGACCGAGAGCGGCAGTAGCTGCTTAAGGTGAACCGCGGGAGGAACCGTCTTTACACCACCAAGCTCCAGGTGACACAGCCGGTGTGTCTGGCGGCGAGGCTTGGTGACGATGCGTGGCTGTGGCATGGGCGGTTTGGCCACATCAGCCTCGATGCGCTGGCAAGGCTAGTTTGACACGATATGGTGCAAGGCCTCTCCACGATCGAGCATGTCAGGAAACTATGTGACAGTTGCCTCGCCGAGAAGCAGCGGAGACAGTCGTTTCCGTGCAAAGCAACATACCGTGCCGAGGGTCTTCTGGACCTCGTGCACGGCGACATGTGTGGGCCAATCACCCCGCCGACGCATGGGGGTCGGCGCTACTTCCTCCTACTGGTGGATGACTGTAGTCGGTACATGTGGTTACGACTACTCACCACCAAAGACGAGGCTCCCAGAGCCATCGTAGAGTTCGAGGCGCGGGTTGAGACCGAGACGAGTCGGAAACTGCGCGTGCTGAGGACCGACCGGGGTGAAGAGTTCACCTCGGTGGAGTTTGGTCGGTATTGCGCCAAAAAGGGCGTGGAGCAGCATCTCATGGCACCATACTCGCCGCAGCAGAATGGTGTCGTGGAGAGGCGGAACCAGACCATCATCGACATGGCCAGGAGCATGTTGAAGGCTAAGGATATGCCGGCGGCGTTCTGGGGTGAGGCGGTGAGCACGGCGGTGTTCATTCTCAACCGCTCGCCGACCAAAGCCGTAGCCGGGAAGACCCCCTTCGAGGCTTGGCACGGGAGAAAGCCAAACGTGTTCTTCTTCAGGACATTCGGCTGCGTGACGCACGTGAAGACAGTGAAGCCACACCTCGGCAAGTTGGAGGATAGGAGCATCAAGATGGTGTTCTTTGGCTACAAAGCCGGGAGCAAGGCATATCGCCTATATGACCCAGTCGAGAACAGGGTGCATATCTCCCGGGATGTCATCTTCGATGAGGCGGCAAACTAGAACTGGTCGGGGACCAGTGCGGATGAAAGGGAGGCAGGCTCACGGAGCTCCTCCTTCAAACACCCCTCGGAGATAGAGGAGGTGGGCTCAGCTTCAAGGGGAGTTGAGCGCGGTGATGCCAGAAGTCGGCGTGAACCGGGGTCAGCAGAGCGAGAGGGCTCGGACGCTTGGGGTCGGCGCAATTCTGGATCGGTCGCACCGCGCGACTCAGAGTTGGCAGGGCAAGGCCCGAACTCTAGAGGTCGGCGCAGGAAGCGACCGGACGGTCGACGCGACCAAGGATGGAGGTCATCGAGTCGAGAGGACTCTGACTCCAACGGTCGGCGCGATCAGAGGTCGGGCAGTCGACGCGACCAAAGGTCAGACGGTCGGCGCGACTCAGCAGCGACTAAGGGTCAGCGTGATGCCGAGGCTGGAGGTCAGCGGAGCTCGGGATCAGCAAGTCAGGAGAACTTGGATTCGGCTGGGCAGAGCGGCTCCAGACCTGGTAGTCGGCGCGATCAGAGGTCGGGCGGTCGGCGCAGCGACAGACGGCAAGACCAAGGGTCGGGTGGTCGGCTCCAGCGTGACTCGAGGCCCAAGGGTCGAGGTCAGCGTGGAGGCTCAGGGTCTGAAGGTCGGCAGAGCGACTCAGACGTCACGAGCACAGGAAGCTCATGGACTTCTTGGTCGGGGAGGTCGACAGCGAGACTAAGGTTCGTGTCACCACCTTCCGACCGCTCTCTCGACCTTGATGCGGCGCAGGACAAAGGGCTGCTGAGGTATCGATCGATCAATGATTTGATCGCTGACCCTCAACACCTGAGGAGAAGGGCTCAGGTGGAACGCAGCGCACATCAACTGCTGACGGTAACTGCCGAGGAACCAAGCACGTTCGCAGATGCCGAACGCGACCCATGCTGCCGGAAGGCCATGGTAGAGTAGATGCGCTCAATTGAAGAGAACCGCAGCTGGGAGCTAGTGGATCCGCCGACCTGATGTCGGTCGATCGGGCTCAAGTGGGTCTTTAAGGTGAAGCGCGATGCCAATGGGAAGCTGGTGAAGCACAAGGCGAGGCTGGTTACCAAGGGGTACGTGCAGCGAGAAGGAGTGGACTTCGACGAAGTATTCGTGTCGGTTGCGCGGATGGAGTCGGTCCGACTCATGTTGACGTTGGCGACGGAGAGAGGCTGGCAGGTCCATCACATGGACGTAAAGTCAGCATTCCTCAACGGAGAGCTAGCCGAGGAGGTGTTCGTAGAACAACCGCTGGGCTTTGTTGAGAAGGGTGAAGAGCACAACGTGCTCCGGCTGCGGAAGGCACTGTACAGGCTCCGACAGGCTCCGCGAGCGTGGAACACCAAGTTGGACGCAAGCTTGAATAAGCTTGGCTTCACCAGTTGTGTGGATGAGCATGCGCTCTACACACGACGCTCCAGAGGGAGCACGCTGATCGTCGGAGTCTACGTCGATGATCTTATCATCACCGGCGTCAAGAAGGAGGACATCGAGACGTTCAAGCAAGAGATGACGTCTCTGTTTAGGATGAGCGACCTGGGGTTGCTATCCTACTACTTGGGCATCGAGGTGATGCAGAAGGGAGAAGTCATCAAGCTCTCTCAGTCCGCTTACGCGGTGAAGCTCCTGGAGAGGGCAGGCCTCTCGGAGTGCAAGGCTGCACAGACGCCGATGGAGGATCGGCTGAAGCTGTCGAAGAGGAGCATAACGCCGACCGTTGATGCGTTCTGGTACCGAAGCATCGTTGGTGGGCTGCGCTACCTGGTGAACACACGGCCGGACATTGCATTTGCCGTGGGGTTCGCGAGCCGATTCATGCAAGATCCGAGGGAGAATCACCTCGCCGCTGTCAAGAGGATCCTACGCTACGTCGCAGAGACGCAAGGCTATGGAGTTCAGTACAGCAGGACCGGCGGAGGTTCACTGAAGCTGACTGGGTTCAGCGATAGTGATATGAGCGGCGACACCGACGACCGGAAGAGTACAACCGGCGTCATGTTCTACCTGGGGCACAACCCCATCAGCTGGCAGGCTCAGAAGCAGCGAGTAGTAGCTCTCTTGACATGCGAGGCGGAGTACATCGCTGCGGCAATAGCTGCATGTCAGGGTGTGTGACTCTATCGGCTACTGTGCGAGCTCTCAGGAGAGGAGCTGCAAGCGCCGACACTAATAATGGACAACAAGTCCGCCATCGCCCTGTGCAAGAACCCCGTCCTTCACGACCGCAGCAAGCACATTGATGTGAGGTATCACTTCATTCGTGACTGCGTCGAGGAAGGGCGGATCGTCCTCGAGTTCGTCAAAACCGGTCGGCAACTCGCGGATGCACTCACCAAGTCACTTGGGCGTGTCCGATTCTTGGAGGCTCGGTCTCGGGTCGGCGTAATCAAAGTGGCTAAGGAGCAGTATGGTTAGAGGGAGATTGTTAGACATAACAACCCTGTTACTCCGTATCTACTCCTTCGGCGGTTCCTAAGGCAATAAGACAGTGTGACGGGACACCACAATGGCAGCACAGGCGGCGACGTGTGACAGACGACGTGCGCAGTGTGGCAGTGTACGTCGAAGTCAAAAGGTATACAATAGTGTACAATAGAGTAATTGATAGTTGTAGCATTTACTGCTGCACTTGCAGGAAGTGTATAAAACCCGGAGGCTTTCCTCCTTGTAAAAAAATATCGATAACAGAAGCAAGAGACGAGCCAGTTCACTCGGCCACTTCACGTGTGTTCTGTGCTTGTGCTTCCTCGTTGCGCACTGTTTATCTTTACGCCACAGAGGTCGAGAGTGAGTTCATAGGGATCGGCTAGGAGTCGACAAGGTGTGAGCTGCAGGTGCAAGGTCGTTGCAGGGACCAACAAAGAGGACCGCCGTCGCTGAAGCCAAGGGCAGGACGACCTCGACCGCGGTGCCCAGCGTTGGGGCCGCCCCAGGAGGTGTCGCGGTGCCCGCGCGCGACAGCAGTTCTTTCAGGAAGGGGAAGAGGTCGATGGCGGTGAACGCCGCGGCGAGGGCGGCCAACGTCGCGCTGATCACCATGGTGCTAGGAAAAATTCACGGCGAGGGGACGGAGGGGAAGGTCACGGCGAGGAATTGTGAAAAGCGGATTTCCTGCCAACGATCTCAGGTGACGACGGATCAGCTGAGCCACGGCTGACGGGCTGGGAGGTGCCCTTGTTTTTATTGCCCGGGGGCTTTATGCAGTGGCTGGCGTCGTCAGGTGAGCTGAGGAGCTCGTAGTCCCTTCCGTTTTTCCTCAGGAAATGTGTACTCCCTTCGGTTCATCGGCTGTTTACTTCTTTTTTTTTAAAAAAAAGATTTAAGATATTGATTGATGCTTACCGAGTAACAATGTGCTGACAAAAAGCGTGTAAAGTGATGCCAACGTCATATACGTAGTAGTATTTTGTAACATAAAAAGTAAAGGTTAAGAACCTTTCTAATCCCTTAATAGAACATTAAAAAAAAATTAGTAAGCTACTTTCTCCGTTCTAAAATAAGTTTTTTTTTTAATTTTCAAACATCTCTCTTTGAACATTTGTCTTATTAAAAAATTGTAAAAAAATTATTTACTTTATTTTGAAATGATTCATTATTAGAACTATTTTAAGGCTGATTTGTTTATTTTTTATTTTTACAAAATCAAAGTCTTCTAACTTTAACTAATAATATCAACAAAATTATATAATTTTTAATATAAAAAAATATTTTTTATGAAAGTTTATTTCATGATGAATCAAAAAATATAATTTTTATATGATAAAAAATCATTAATTTTTATTTATTAATAGTCAAAGTGATAAAAGTTTGACTTTATTAAACTTAAAAATGTTTATATTTTGGAACGGAGGGAGTGTATGCATAAATAAATATAAGGTTACCTAATTAAGGCATATTTATTTTGGGAATGATTTGCTTCTACGTTTTGGGTGAAGCCGTGCAGGTAATGTCACACGGCACTGAACAAACGACACTGACACCTCTTCATCAGGAAAAAAGAATACCCGGTAATGTCTGTCTGTTCGGTGTCACACGATGACAGTCGGCCATGAACCAGTCAAGTCATAGAAAGATACGATACGCCAAATCCAGAGCTTTTCTGGCCATTGGGAGACAGCACGAAGCCACCAATGCACAGAGAGAGAGAGAGAGAGAGAGAGAGAGAGAGAGAGAGAGAGAGAGAGGAATCAGGTGCACTTTATTCCGAGACACAAAAAGATGTTTGACTCGTTGATCATGGTCTTATCATAGTATAGATCCAGTGATAAAAATCTAGGCAAGTTTTTCATATGAAATTGCAAAATAAATTCAGTTGTAAATGTGTCAGCATATTTCAGCGACATATGGGGAACACCTATGTCATTGACAGTGGTTTTTATGGGATAGCGCAAAATTGCAACGAAAAGATAATAAAAAAAAATAGCATGATGCCTTATTTCCAGGTTGTAGTATCTGGTATGATCCAAGGTGGAGCTCAAGGAATACCCGTAAGAAGAGTAAGAGATCAAAGAAACCACAAGCAGGTGTAACGGGATAGTTAATTTTCTGGAGGCAAATTTACCATAGGGAAGCATAACAAGAACGGCATAGAGAAACATAATAGAAATCCAACCACCTAAGAAACTGATTCCTGTGACTTTCTCTACAATGCCAATGAAATTTCTGTGTTTCAAAGGAGGCCTAAAACTAGAAAACTCCAATCAGCCTCTTAAAATTAATGGTCAACATAGAAGCAAAACTGAAGCATCAATATTATGCATAGCCACACCTAGCCTGAATCAACTTCCCTTACCCATGAGTCCATGACTCTTATCAAGTTGAGCTTGACTCACAGCTCTATCTCAATCTGTAATGGAAAACAAT
>BCLF01000004.1:513143-525154 GCA_001602275.1 Zoysia japonica
GCGCCCGCTCTGGCTTGAGCGAGACGGCTCCTGGCAAAATGCCGGAGATCGTCGGGGCATCGACGTCTGCGGCAACGGCTGGCGGTGCCGAGCCCGCAGATGGGGCGGGAGAGCCGACGGCGCCGACCGCCGCTTGGACGATCCTCCGGAGGGGGCCTCTTCTGCTCGAGGGGGCGGCCAACGGATTTGGCTACCTCATGGACCGGGTGGGCGGCGCCCGAGCGCTCAACATGAGGCTGGCTGCCGGCCTTCGTCAACTACTAGGGATAGCCGAGGAGGTTGACACAATTTTCGACGAGGCGCACTTTCTCGAGTGTCGGGTGAGTCTTCGGACTTAGTATTTTTTGTTTCTGATTTCCGTAGTCTTCGGGCTGACAGTCCCTTCGCAGGACAACCTCCACGCCGCCCTGGGTCGGCCCCCACGTGAATTCGCCCTCCAGTCCGAGGTCGACGCCTGAGCTGACGAAGGCTCAGGCCGAGTCGGGGGAGACGGTGGCTGACCTGCGCTCCCAACTCCACGCCGCCCGGGAGTCGGCCCGCGTTGCCCTCGAGGAGGCCCACAAGGCGCGCATGGAGGTGGTGCCCCCCTTTATATAGGGCGGTTCGGGGTTACAAAATGGTGGGCCCTATACGGTTCTACTGTCTCGCTGACAGGTGGGTTCTCCACTGGCGTCGTCATCATTCGTTATGTCCATACGAGGGTGTGGCCTGTCGCATCGCACGTCGCGGCGATCGCTGTAGCGCTAGTCCGACACTGTAGCGTCAGTCCGGTATTATAGCGTCAACCACAGTGCCATCGGGTCTTGTCCATTGACTCCCGCGGTCCGTCTAGTACTGTAGCTTCAGCTGGAGTGTTGTCGTGGTGAACTCATCCCGTCCCGTCAGGACGGTTGGCGGTTAGCCACCGGAATAAATACGACATAACGCCGTACCTACCCCTCCGGGGGTCGGTCCTCGGGAGTCGGCCTTCGGAGGCCGGCGTCACCGTGCGTCTTAGCGCGGCTAAGACTTGGCTTTCATAGATCGTTGCCTCAGGGGTCGGACCGTGCGTTCGTGCGCCGTCATCTGACCCCAAAACCCCTCGGGGTCTTGGCCCACATGTACGAGTACGGGTCGTCAAGTACCCGGAGTACATGATCCCAACACCATCCACCCCGGGACACAGCGAGTGAGCACGCAACCTCATGGAAATTGGAAACGGATGTGGTATACGGGACGCGGGATCGGGGCGGAAGGAGAGGCGCCGGTGGTCGGTGCAGCTGTGGCGGAAGGAGAGGCGCAGGCGGCGGCACGGCGAGGTAGAGGGAAAGAGACCGTGGAGGGCCTGGAGGCGCACTGGCGGCGGCTGTGAGGGAGTTTGGGGAGCTTACTTGGCGATGTAGAGCGCCGCCATGGCGATCTGGCTAAGAAGTGCTGCTGCTCCTCCGAGCGCCATCTTTTTCAGGACGTCCACGGCCACGGGGACGCGTCGGTTGTCGGGGAGAGCAACGCCACCGCCGCCTTCGCCGCCTGCGCGGATGTGCGCGATGACGAGGGAGATGCCGAGAAAGAACACCGCCGCCGCGGCAGCCGGGAGCGCCTCCAAGGCAGCTCTGCCGAGCGCGCGCGCCAGCAGCACGCCGACGGCGTCGTGGACGTCTCTTCCACGCTGCACAGAGAGGAAAAACTGCAAGGTACCGGCCGCTCCGCACAGAACGAACATGAGGAGCTCTGAGAGGCGCCTGTTGGCGGCGCCCACCGCGCCGGAGCTGGCGAGGTGCAGGTGGATGAGCGTGACGGCGGTGAAGAGGACCACCGTTGCTGCAGCCAAGGGCAGGACAACCTCGACCGTGGTGCCCAGCGTTGGGGCCGCCCCAGGAGGTGTCGTGGTGCCCGCGCGCGACAGCAGTTCTTTCAGGAAGGGGAAGAGGTCGATGGCGGTGAACGCCGCGGCGAGGGCGGCCAACGTCGCGCTGATCACCATGGTGCAACGAAAAATTCACGGCGAGGGGACGGAGGGGAGGGTCACGGCGAGGAATTGTGAAAAGCGGATTTCCTGCCAACGATCTCAGGTGAAGACAGATCAGCTGAGCCAACGGCTGACGGGCTGAGAGGTGCCCTTGTTTTTATTGCCCGGGGGCTTTATGCAGTGGCTCTGTAAATGGCGTCGTCAGGTGAGCTGATGAGCTCGTAGTCAATTCCGTTTTTCTCAGGAAATGTGTACTCCCTTCGGTTCATCGGCTGTTTACTTTTTTTAAAAAAAAGATTTAAGATAATGATTGATGCTTACCGAGTAACAATGTGCGGACAAAAAGCGTGTAAAGTGATGCCAACGTCATATACGTAGTAGTATTTTGTAACATAAAAAGTAAAGGTTAAGAACCTTTCTAATCCCTTAATAGAACACTAAAAAAAATTCTCGACACTTTTGACTTTTATATGTCATGTTTAACTCTCCGTCAAATTCAAAAAATTTGCAAAAATATCATTTATTTTATTGTGACTAATTTTATCGTGAGAGATGCTTTAAACATGATTAATTTGTTTTTATATTTAAAAATAAAAATTTGAATGAGACGAATGATCAAATATGGTGCATAAAAGTTATAATGTTAAGAATTTAGGGACGGAATGAGTACATTAGATGAGAGTAAACCAGAAAAGAGCATGCTCATGTCTACAGAGTTTACTGGTAACTGCTGCAGGTCATACTCTCTAGTTTTAAGTTACTGATGCCAAATAGAATAAATTTGCACAAGCTGACATCAACAATTAAAAACCGAGACAATTCATGGATCGTGTTCAGGGCATAAAATCATCAAATGGATAAAATCGTAGAGGGGGATTCGACTGGTGCGTATACATGTGTATTGTTCAGTTTGCCTGCAGGCAAGCTACTTCTATCCTGCGAGTGGCTGTTTTAAAATATAAATATTTTTAAATTTAAATAAAGTCAAAGTCTTTTAACTTTAACTAATAATATCAACAAAATTATATAATTTTTAATATAAAAATATATTTTTTTATAAAAGCTTATTTCACGATGAATTCAAAAAATATATTTTTTATATGATAAAAGATCATTAATTTTTATTTATTAATAATTAAAGTGATAAAAAAATTGACTTTAACTAAATAAAAATGCTTATATTTTGGAACGGATGGAATATATGTATAAATATAAGGTTACCTAATTAAGGCATACTCCTATTTATTTTGGGAATGATTTGCTTCTACGTTTTGGGTGAAGCCGTGCAGGTAATGCCACACGGCACTGAACAAACGACACTGACACCTCTTCATCAGGAAAAAAGAATACCCGGTAATGTCTGTCTGTTTGGTGTCACATGATGAGAGTCGGCCATGAACCAGTCAAGTCATAGAAAGATACGATACGCCAAATCCAGAGCTTTTCTGGCCATTGGGAGACAGCGCGAAGCCACCAATGCAGAGAGAGAGAGAGAGAGAGAGAGAGAGAGAGGAATCAGGTGCACTTTATTCCGAGACACAAAAAGATGTTTGACTCGTTGATCATGGTCTTATCATAGTATAGATCCAGTGATAAAAATCTAGGCAAGTTTTTCAGATGAAATTGCAAAATAAATTCAATTGTAAATGTGTCAGCATATTTCAGCGACAGATGGGGAACACCTATGTCATTGACAGTGGTTTTTATGGGATAGCGCAAAATTGCAACGAAAAGATAATAAAAAAAATAGCATGATGCCTTATTTCCAGGTTGTAGTATCTGGTATGATCCAAGGTGGAGCTCAAGGAATACCCGTAAGAAGAGTAAGAGATCAAAGAAACCACAAGCAGGTGTAACGGGATAGTTAATTTTCTGGAGGCAAATTTACCATAGGGAAGTATAACAAGAACGGCATAGAGAAACATAATAGAAATCCAACCACCTAAGAAACTGATTCCTGTGACTTTCTCTACAATGCCAATGAAATTTCTGTGTTTCAAAGGAGGCCTAAAACTAGAAAACTCCAATCAGCCTCTTAAAATTAATGGTCAACATAGAAGCAAAACTGAAGCATCAATATTATGCATAGCCACACCTAGCCTGAATCAACTTCCCTTACCCATGAGTCCATGACTCTTATCAAGTTGAGCTTGACTCACAGCTCTATCTCAATCTGTAATGGAAAACAATGGTTCTAGGCACATTTCCACTTACTATAACACATACAAGCACTTCAGATTGATAAAATCAGCCACAATCCTGCACATGCGCCAGACAGAAGATTGCATCATATCAAACCCACAACATACATTACAATATTTGGTAGTATCAAACACCCATTGATCAATCGAGATGTTTAGATCACAATCGCCACACATGAAGGTCAAAGTATTAACTAGCACGGCCATATGCAGTACAAGATTCTGCTGAAGATAACTACACATTGCAAGATTTATCTCGGAGATGTAGCTGAAGTCTGCTACGTTCGTGGGAACTCGATCAGGACATCTCCGTGATGAACCTTGATTGCAGCCAACCAGCACCTTCTCCAGATTATTTTTATTATCTGCATCCGGCAACACATCAAACATTTTCAGGCCCTCTTTGGAGCGCAGGATAGGAAAATCATATGAATAGGAAAAACACAGGAATTGGATTGGTATGCTTCTCTAATCCTTTGGCAGCAGGATAGGAAAACAAAGGAATCTACACATAACTCCTTTATTTGAATTGAACTTGTAGCAAGTTCATTCGTGCCTCATCGCCATGTTCTATGAGAAAATAAAATACTAATTCGTTGTAAAAATAACAATTCTTAGGCCAAGATGGCTGTGTTCCCAAGTAAAAATTGAGGCTAGATTAAGTAGTGAAGGAAAAAAAATAAGCAAATGACCACACAGCCACATACGTATTTCATTTCGGAGCTTCACGGACAGCCGTGGACAGGTGCGAGCAACGCGCAGGAATTTTACAAAGAGGTCGGACCTCTTGGTTTCTTTCCTGTGAAATCATGCTTAGGAATGGAATCCTTTGGAATATTTCCTTTGGCGTTCCTGTGAACCAAAGAAAAAATCCAAAGGAACTCAATCCTACAAGAATCCTATAAGATTCCTCCATTCCAAAGGCCCCTCAATGATTTCATCACATTTATGCAACAAAATTATCAAGAACATGCACACAAGCTGCAAGCAAGTTGTTTGTACGGATCTCTCAAAGAAATCGATGTCCCACAGCCGGCTGAGGAATGTGACATTGTAGCAGGAATTAATTAACTGATGAAGCATTGCAACAAGGAAACAACAGCCTAGGCCCCTGTACGTTCTCCAGGAAACCCAATCCAGCCATGCAAGTACACGCACACAAGCTGCAAGCAAGATGTTTTTAGGGATCTCTCAAAGAAATCGATGTCCTACAGCCGGTTGAGAAATGTAACATTGTAGCAGGAATTAATTAACTGATGAAGCATTGCAACAAGGAAACAACAGCCTAGGACTCTGTACCTTCTCCTGGAAACCCAATCCAGCGAGAAAAACGAATGCAGGCCAAGGGCAAGCACTACTTGAAGGGAAGGCCAGCAGCTGAACACTGACTGGCAGTCCAGGCCCTTCACGCAAACCAATCGGAGATCTCCATGTGGATGCATGTATGGAACAGAAGAAGACGTGTCCCAATGGGCCACGCGTAGAAGATTTCACTCACAGTAGACTCAGTACTTCTAACTCTCAGTTGCATCCGTTTCTGCTCCGGCAGTAGCTGTGCACTTGTGCGGCGAGCAGGAGGAGGTGATCTGATGGCGCGAAAAAGGGGAATTTAAGATGGCAGCCATGGAACTCACCTTGAAATGGGTAGATTAGAGCGCCGCCAGCGCCACTAGGCCGAGCAGGACGGCTGTCGCTCCGACGGAAACCTTGAGGAGGATCTTGACTGGCCCGTCTCCAGCGACTGCGGCGGCGCCGTTACCAACGCGCACACATGCCACAAAGAGGAGGACCATGCTGACAAAGAAGGTAGCAGTCGCTGCGGCGGGGAGAACGTGGGCCGCAGCCATACCGATCAGCTCCCGAGCTCTCGCGCCGTCTTCCACTTCAGCCGCAGGGTGGGCGAAGACGAGGAATTCGAGTAGGCTAACCACCGCGCATAAGATGATGCCGCCGCCGAGATCGGCGCCGGTACCCGCGGCGGCGGCGGCGGCACGGTGCAGCTGGTGGTAGATGGACGCCACGCTAGCCAGGAGGGCCCCCATCGCGGCCAGCGGCAGCAGGGCCTGCACGGCTTGAAGCGTAGTCACAGTGCCCTGGTTCTCGAGGGAGGAGAAGACTTGGACGGCGGTGATCGACGTGGACAGGGCGACCATGGCGACGGAGAAGGCGGCGCTCGGCATGGTGTTCGATCGGGGAGGTTTTTTGCGTGGAGAAAGAGAGAGGTGAAGCGGAAGGAACCTGCAGCGGCGGTGTTTGCTCGTAGAAAGAGAAAAGCGGACTAAGAGAGAAGAGACAAGCGGACTGAGAGAGAGAGAGAGAGAGAGAAGCGGACTTCACGGCCGCTGCTACAGTGGCGGATGTTGTAGAGGGGTGCATGGGACAGCGGTCCCAAAAAATTGTGCAAAACAATTAATTATATATGTTTATTATATAAATATATACTTATTAAATATAAGTAATAGTAACTAAAAACATAAAAAAATATTAACATTGATCAAGTTCATGTTAATTATCCTCTTATAATTGAAATGCTAGATCCGTCCCTGCGCTGCTAGGCGTCCGGGTCCGATGAATCGGCGAATACAGGGTACTGTAGCAACGGCAGTGAGCTACTTTCACAGTACTATGTATTGGTGCTGTAGCAAACGTTCTGCGGTACTTTGGCCTTCCCCAGCCCAAACGGCCCAAAGCAAGCCCACAAAGAAGAATAAGAAGAAGGGCTCTTGGAACCCAGGATTTTCATATGAATTATAAAGTTCCATTTCATAGGAAAAAAGAGCCCTTTCTTTTGAAAGCGCTGCATTAGAAAGCGCTGCATTAGCTCGGAACTTGTTCCACACTTATGTTCCCACATATTGCCCTTTCTTTTGAGCAATAAGCAACAGAATAAGGCAGATCATAACCGTTATGTGCACCAGATCAAATCAAGCAGGTAACACCATGCAAATAACACTGTGACAGCGACAAGAAATCCCGTAAATCAGTTCATCCTGAGGCGTAAGATCCCGTTTCAAAAAGAAGAACAAGAAGAAGAAGTGTAAGACCTTTTTCCAGCGAGCTGCCAGATCTGTGGCGAAAAGGTGTTGCAGACTCGCGAAAGACTCGAGCAAAAAATCTAGGGTTGTCTCGCTTGCTGAAAGTAAACATAATCTGGATATCTGGTACTCCTAGATCCCAAACAGAAGCAAGCAAAGGCACATAAACAACTTACTGTTACGACACAGCTTGCAGAAGGACTGGCGGTGAAACCTGCCACGCACCTCCAAGACCTCTCGGAGCTCGGAGCTCACCAGGCCATGGAGTCCAGACGCTTGACAGGCTTGGCAGCCCCTCGGCGAGCTTGCGGGTGGGGAGGGACGGGCGAGCTACTTACTGCCGGGCAGAGGCGCAGAGCTCATCTGAGAGCCGGAGCTGGTTGACCTGCCAGTCTCGGTCTCCTCCTCCTCTGCAGCATCTCGCTGTTAATAACAAGTGGACACACGCAGCGCCATCGCTGTGCGAGCCTGTAAAGATGCAACGGCTCCGCCTATCAGAGCTCAGAGGGGAGAAAAGAACAGCGCTTGCGTCGTCCTGGACTTCACAGAATAATCCGGCTGCTTCCGCGAGGAAATCTACAGTATTCTACTGTCAGTGATAGAGCGAGTGTGGTATACAATTCTGGTGAAGTATTTTTGAACGGCTCGGTGGACCCAACCTGTCAGGACTCAGGATACGAATGTACTGTTGAGTTGATGCAGTGACGGGATTGGTCCCAGCATCTAATTGGGAATAGCCTGAATTACTCTAGTGTAAGTTTAATGGAATGGGTGAAGTCATCCAGGGCAGTACAGATCCAGTACTGAGTCCACTGAGGAGTTATATTTACGTGGTCATTTCAAATATGTCCAGATCAGAACCCAACGGACGAAGAGCTCACATCTGGAAGATGCTGAATCCACATACTAGTACTATTTTCGTTCCCAGCTCATTTCGCACTTCTGCCACCTGATCCGAGACAAGATTAACAGGACAAACTAAATAAGTCATATTTGGTACTCCATAGAAATTACTCCCATTCTATGTGTGAAGTTCCTCTCGTTCCTGAAACACTAAAACAGAAACGGAAGAGTCTCACTTCTTCCCTTCCTCATGAACCAAAAAGTTCCCATGAAAGCTCTTGGTCTCAATCTGTAAAGAAACAGTTTCAGCAGGAAAAGCAATCTCATTTCCAAACTAGCATGTACCAGACCACTCATGCAAGTGCCTCAGAATCTCAGATTAGTAAAACCAGCTATATGATCAGGCAGAGAAGCTACAGGCACCACATGCAAGGCTGAATCATATACAGTAGGACCACAAATCATCCCACTGTATATGTACTTGGTAGTATAAATAGCTACCAATAGATCCGTATACCAGTTTTGATCACATTGTATACCCGCACACAAGATCGAAGTATCATTACACCGATGATAGGGAGAAGTAGCCAGGAACATCAGTACAGATTTAGTTTGACAATTATGCTTAAAAAGGTTCGTCCCGATGATGCAACTAAATTCTGCATTGTTGAACTGCAATTTCACCCAAGACGAATCCCTTCCAGCTTGGTTTAGTATCTGCATTGCACAAGAAACCAGGATTCATTTGGATGCGACAAACAATAATTGACTGAACATTGCAAAAAGGTACTAGTAGTAGTAATAAATCAACTGTAGCCGACGACTGCATAATGTAACGGTTCATCACAAAAAGGCCAGAGATTGGCCGATCCCAGCAGAGTCGACTAGTAGTAAACAGTAACGAGCCAAAAAAAGAGAAGAAAATAGTTAGTTAAACTCGATTAAAGAGCATTCAGGCTCTCCAGCCAGCTGCGAATACGCACCGTCCGGCGAGCTATAGCCGCCGGTGCTCTCAGGCGTTCCAACGGGTGGTAATTGTTTGATGGGTGGTACATTTCAAAATAAATCTACCCGGTTTCCTGCATGGGCAGTGATATTCATCACTCATAAGCTGCTATACTGACAAAAATAAAAAAAAATCTTCCTTTAGCTGGTTGAGAAAAATGCCATTTTTACCAAAGACAATATGTATGGTAGGACCGTAGTAGTAAGAAGAATATGGCAGGAGATCCTGCATGTCACTTCTGCTCCGAACAGGAGACCAGGACATTGACGGTTTAAGTAGGATGCATGCACCTTACATTCTCAATTTCAAGTCTTTTTATTGTTTTGTCTGTCGGCCTGCGTGCAGCATGCGTGCAGCCAAATTGCGTCCGGAGAATATTATTACTCCTAGTATGTTGTTGTATGTCCGACTCTCAAGAAATGGAAGTGGAGCCGGTCAGGAAGGTGGCGGCAAGGTCTGCCATGGCTGTGCGGCGATTAACGGCGGACAACACTCCGTCCGCGGCGAGCTGGCCCGTGGAGGCGTGCGGAGTGTGGAATTAAGGAGGCGACAGCGGGACTGCGGCCGGCGGCCGGGCGCCCACGGAGGCACGGAGTCGAGGCAGCTGCGCACAGCAAGTTCGGCGAGAAGGGGGCAAGGCAAGGGGCACGCGCCGTTACCCGTTAGCCTGGTGGTGGCGCCGTGGCCGTGGACATAGCGTGGGGTGCGCAGGGAAGTGGTATGTCACCGGGATAGATTGAGAGAAGAGGCAGCAAGGGCAGGGCTGCAGACCAAGGGTCGAGTGTGGCGGCTAACCGCAGGCCCGGGGCAACTCGTGGCGGCGGCTGCGAGGCACAGCGAGTTCGGAGAGAAGGGGCGCGCCTCGTCAGCCGGTGGGCGCACAGTGCGGCATGGATTGACTCGTGAGCGGCTGCGGAGGGAGGGCAACGGCGTGCCGCACCTCAGATCCGTACCGGCTATCAGCTGCGTTAGCTTGTTTTAGGGAGCTTACTTGTTGTCCAGCGACACGGCGACGATGCCGACGACGGTTACGAGTGCGGTTGCCGCTCCGATAGCCATCTTCGAGAGCACACGCACGGTGGTCCCCTCTCCGGCGACGTCGACACCACCCCGACCTCCGCCTCCAGCGCGGACATGAACCAGGGCTGTTGCCGATCCAAGAAAGAAGGTTACCGCCGCCGCAGTAAGGCCTAGCGCGCCGACGCTGATGATGACGACACCTGCAGGCTGCACAAAGAACACGTACTGGAGGGTGCCGACGGACACGCAGAGCGTGAAGGTGACCAGGTCGGAGAGGCGTCGATCGCCTCCGCCGCCGCCGCCGGCGGCGGCGATGATGATGGGGTAATTTAGGTGGCGAAAGAAGACGAGCGCCACGGAGGCGAACAGCGCCACCGTCGCAGCCTCCGCCAACGGCAGCACGATCTGGACCGCGCTGTGGGGCGCCCGGGAGTCGAAGAACAGGACGGCGGCGAGCGCCGAGCACATGGCCGCGAAGGCGGCGTCGAAAGCTCTCGCCATCGTGCTTGGCCGGGAAGGAGGATTTGGATCTGGAGAGAGGGCTCAAGGCTTCGTTTTTACCGACCGGTAGAGCGATGGCGTGTTAGGGTTTTAGGCCTGTGGGATCGGGTCGCATGGTAACTTATGCATTGTTTGGGGTTGCGGGGGAGATGAATGAGTCGTATCCGGTGGAGAGCGCCGTGACTGGTGATGTCCTCGTGATTACGGTTGTGTGATGCAAGCACACAGCTGCCGGCCGGGACGCCAGGAAGGCGGCCAACTGATGCGTGCCCGTGTGGAAAGGAAGTGATGGGAGATCTTGATTTAATTATGCTAACGAATTTAACAGAAACGTCCTACAATCAGAATTCTTTCAAAGCGAATGTTCAATGAAAACGCGCTATCCAATTTTTATCTAACCCAGACCAAAAGGGGCAAGAAACCAAGAACTTTATTGATGATGGCGAGGGATAAACTTTCCATCACGGAGATCTAAACACAGTGGCCAATCTTTTCGACCGCAAAAAAGGATCCATAAATATGAGATACTTGGGAATTCCTGTTAGTGGTAAGAAATAGTAGTAACTCAAAGTGATAGATAGATCCGTAGTATGTGCTGGAGACAAAGCTGTCGCAAAGACCATGCATGGCATTGGCTGATCCTCTTGGCTAGAGCATCGTCCCATCAGCTTAATTTGAACCTTGGCCCAGGCGCCATCAATCCCAATCCGTGTGGAAAGCGGAGCGTGGACACATACCATTCACAGGCAATCTAACCTGCCGTTTATAGTCTCTGTGTCAAGCCCGACGTCTTTATCAGCAAGCAGCCTCATCCCAAATATGGATCGATCTGTACAACGAACGAACGAAGCAAAACTACTGGTAAGTCTCTGCCTGCGGCGACTTCTCAGTCTCCTTTCTGGAAGGATAGGGATTAGGCCAGATAGGAACACAGGAAGTGTCGAGCCTGGCCAGAAGATAAAGCCAGTAAATCTGTGGCGGAGTTGCAGTTGCAGAGCGAGAACTGAAATCGACCGACCAACCAACCAAAGAAGAGGCGGTGGACACGGACGTACCTGCCAGCCTCTGCGCAGTCTCGGTGCGCGGGCGCGCGACGGCGCGGTCCCTGGCAGGAGCCGTGAGTTTTTTTTTTTATTTTTACGTGTAGAAAAGTTTAAAATACATTAAAAAATTAAAATCTAAATTATCAGACAGTTTTTTAACTAGCTACCAGTCAGTTTTTTTAAAAGTTAAAAAGCTCCGGCTCAAACAAAAAAGCCAAAGTTTGTCTGAAACAGTAAATTTCCTTTCGGGAGATCATCTCTGGAAATAAGAGAAGCCGTCGTTCAGGAACCAAAATCACTGGTTTCGGTGAACACATCTTGTTCAGCACCGGCCAGGTCCCCCGTCAACGTCAGGGTAGGCGCAATGGAACAAGGAAACATCGATCGCAAGTTCACAACCTTATCATCACATGA
>BCLF01000004.1:534284-589270 GCA_001602275.1 Zoysia japonica
TATCCGTGTACATTGTGCACTTGCACTTATCGTTGGCCTGTGCTTATATCTATGTATCATGGTTTCGAATGTGAGCGCGACTTAAGATTGTACGTGTGCCGGTGTGTACCGATGTAAAGTGAAATACATAAGTCTTCTGATTAATTTATGCTTACTTTCTAACATGCCCGTAGGTGGTCGAGTATTTAGCTATTAACTATCTAGTTACGTCGTTAGTGCTAGTAGGTGGTACGTGCTCTAGTGCATGCCAATATAGTGCACGGGCTTTCTAGTGAATACTTCTTGATTCTACTATATAATTGAACTCCTACACTAATAATTGGCATTAACTGTGACGTGGTGATGGGCATATTGCTACGGTTAGTTATTTAGTTTATACCTATATGAATGTACTACTTTAGGTGCTTAATAATTAATTACCTAACTTATTTTATATAATTAAATTACTAAAACAGACAAGTGGCACAAGTGCTAAAAGGGTGCCCTTACGTGGGTGACTACATGGCAGGTTGCTTATGGGCTGCTAACTTAAGTGTTTACTTACTTCCTAGTATTTAGTTATTGATGTTTAACTATTAATTCTATAATTCTAATTTTAAGTTAGGTTATTTAGTGCTAACATGGTGCGCGTACTAATGTGTGCTAAATAATGAGGTTATGCTATGCTGTAGTGTGCTTTAGCTAGTATAAATCTATGCTTAGAATGCATCATAGTTAAAGACTTGCACTAACAACGATAAAACTAAAAGAAAGAACAACGATTAAACTCAGCGAAGGACTTACTATTAAAGCAAACCAGCAAGAGCAGATGTTGGCTGAGGTTTGGATGATTCGATGTGATGGAGCTTGAGATAATGGTTCCAATGGCACCAAGATCACCGAAAACTTAGTTAAGGTGTAGCGGTGGTGAGACGAACAAGGTGTTCACGATGGAAAATAGGAAATCTCCCCCGTGGGCACGCTACCCGACATATGTCCACAGTTGTCGGGTGTGTGTGTGCAGGCGTGAAACAGGGGACAAACTTCGTGGTGATGTTGCCAGCTGGTCTGTGACCGAAAACTGGCAAAGGCTGTGTGGACACTTGGCTCGGCCTGTGTCCATGGCCTCTGGACTCACGGGTGCCCAGAATCGGGGATTTCTCCGTGGACATAGAGTTCTGTGACGTGTTTGTGGACACATGAACATGTGAGCTGTGATCGTGTCCGTGGACATGTGGACTGTGACCGTGTCCGTGGACACGTGAACTGTGACGTGTCCATGGACACGCGAAAGTGAAAGTTCGGGGTTTTGTGGAAGTTCGGAGATTCTTGGACACGTGAGAGTGGAAGTTCGGGGATTCGTGGATACGGAAAAGTTCAGGGTTCACGGGAAAGTTCGGGGTTCACGGGAAAGTTCGGGGTTCATGGAAATTTCGGGGTTTTTCGTGGACACGGGAAAGTTCGGGGTTTCACGGAAAATTCGGGGTTCACGGAAAGTTCGGGGTTCACGGGAAAGTTCGGGGTTCACGGGTAAGTTCGGGGTTCACGAAAAGTTCGGGGTTTTCGGAAAGTTCGGGGTTCACGGAAAATTCGGGGATCACGGGAAATTCGGGGATCACGGGAAGTTCGGGGTTTTCGGAAAGTTCGGGGTTCATGGGAAATTCGGGGATCACAGGAAAGTTCGGGGTTCACGGGAAGTTCGGGGTTCACGGAAAAGTCCGGGGTTCACGGAAAGTTTGGGGTTTTCGGAAAGTTCGGGGTTCACGGGAAAGTTCGGGGTTTCCGTGGATTGGGAAAAGTTCGGGGTTTTCGTGGATCGGGAAAGTTAGGGGTTTCCGTGGACACGGGAAAGTTTGGGGTTTTCGTGGATCGGGAAAGTTCGGGGTTTCTGTGGACACGGGAAAGTTCGGGGTTTTCGTGGATCGGGAGAGTTCGGGGTTTTCGTGGATTGGGAAAACTGTGACGTGTCCGTGGACACGTGGGCACGGGAAAACTGTGACGTGTCCGTGGACACGTGGACACGGGAAACTGTGACGTGTCCGTGGACATGTGAACACGGGGAAACCGTGACGTGTCTGTGGACACATGGCCAATGCTGGAATTACCGGAAATGAGCAAAGGTCTTGATGTAAAAACGAATAGGACTTAGCTGTTAAGAACACCAAGTCCAGGGACTTCTTTGGAATTAAATTGGGCTCAGGTGTTTAAGTAGATGAACTCGGAGGGCTTTTCTGCAAAATGAGGGAATCACCGTGCCTCTGGTTTATCTTCCAACGGGACAAGGGCGGACAGGGTGCACGGTCCTCTGGACCGCTGCTCGTGGCCGGTCCTCGACCAAGCCATGGCCGACGGCGGCCGCCAGGCGGCAAACGGCCAGAGAGCCTCGGCTTCGGTTGCAGCAGGGAGAGGGCGGCGCGGTGATGCCCCCCTAGGGGTGCTACAGGGCTGGTAAGGCACGGCAGTGCGTCGGCGACGGGCGACGGCGAGCTTACAGCGCCTGGCGGTGGCGCACGGCGTCGACTTGCAGAACAGGTGGAGGCGGCTCGGGTCCCTGCAGAAGAACGTAAAGGAGGCGCGCTGGAGGTTCTCACGGCCTTGGAGGACCTGGAGATGCGCTGTGCCGTGCCGTCGACAAGCAGAGGGCGGCGCAAGTTGGCGACGCACGGCGGCGGCACAACTCCGATCGGTTTCCGGCCGGGCATGGCAGACCAATCGAGTGAGCAGCTAGGGGCGGAGGTGCCTGAGTGGTCTAGAGCCCACGAAGCTCGCCGGAGAGCAGGAATCGTGGCGGCAGTCGGGGAATGGACAATTGGGGAAAATCCCAAAATTAGAACAATCTTTCGCGGAAGAGACCGAGACGGTGCCTCTAGGAGCTCGCGCGAGAGCTGGCGCAGCTCCTTGATGTGGACGAAGGGCAGGAGCGCGCCGGCGACGGGGCGATGTGGTGCGGCTTGGAACAGGGACTCGAGACATGGAGGCGCAAGGACGACTAGCGGACTGCAGCTCAGTCAGGGACGACGACGCAGACGGTGCCTCGTCGTGAGCAGAGTTGTGGGGCTGGAGTGGCGCGGCGCTCCCGACGCGTTTCTGACGGCGCGACGGGCAGAAGGGCGTGCGCGGCGGCCGTCGGCTTGGGACAGGGGGTGGCGAAGTGAAACGACGCGAGGTTTTGAGTCCAACGCGAGGATGAAGCAGACGCGGGAGGAAGACATGGCAGGGCGGAGGGCGCGTGGCAGTGCGGCAGGGCGCGTGGCGCCGCGCGTGCTGTTGCGTTGGCCAGGCGCGCCGAGGAAGAAGACAGGGGAGCAAGGAGAAGGTCGCTGGCAGGTGGGCCCGCTGAATTTTTCCATTTTCAGATTTTCCCGAATTTCAGCGACAGTCTTCTGTTTTTCTCCCAAAAGATCAACTTCCCGAGCTCTGATGAATGTGAAATTTTGCAGGGTTGAAGAACTTTTCAGGATGAACAACTTTCGTTTTGGGATCATCTTCAAATTCTGAATAGATTTTATTCTATGGAATTCGGAGGATAAATGGCTGTTTGAATGGGGTAAATTAATTTGAATGAAGTAAATTAGTCTCGAGAGAATTAGGCGGGTTTGGAATTCAAGGAATTAGATAAGACAAGAATTCACAAGTATTGGGTTCGAAGGAATTGAATGAATTTCAATTTCAGAGAAGTTAGTCGGGTTTAGAATTTAAAGGATTGAAACAAGTTTGAAATTCAAAAGAACACAAGAAAACCAACGGTAAGGAAAAGAAAAACAAAAAGGAGCTCAATCACTTGTCACACCTCAAATTTTAATATTTTGAAATCTTCAATTTAGATAAGTTTTAATTTAGTGAGGTTTTTGCCTTTTGAATTAGGAAAGAAAAGAAAAGGTGAGAAGTGAAAAAAAAATTGTTAAGTGAAAGTTAGAAATTTTTTTTGAATTACGCATTTTTAGACTTTTCTTAAAATTTAGGATGTCACAACTAGCGATTGCTTTCCTCCCCGATCGATCTCCTCCGGCCTCTGCAGCACCCTAATTTCGTTGTCACGTCGTGTTGTCTCCTCAAAGGAAACCCACGCGCGCATCTTTTAATCTGTTGAGACATGCTTGCCCCGTTCCAGCGAGTGCGACAGATGGATTTGCCCGCGGCTAGTAATATGCGTGCTGATCGAACTGACTCGAGCATACGCCACGAATGACGGAGCCGGCAGGGATGGCGATGACGCGGCGCGATCATCTGGGTTCGAAGGGTTTGTTTCAGCTTCTCAGTTTTTATCTTTTCAACTGAAAAAGCTAGTTAACAAGCTGAAACAAAGAGATTCTACAACTCGATGCATGTGACAAACAAATCTTGCACGCAAAGTCGTCAAACGAAGCAAAAGCGTTCTGCAGCAGGTAGTATCTATCCAAGATCGATCGGCTACACGGATTGCGTCTCCTGTGACATGGTTCCTCTCCTCTGGTCCTTCGTTGTGGGAAAGGAATCATCCCAATTTTAGCTGAACCTTGATGCGCTTCCAGGCTCGGGCTGCTGGTGAGGAGTGAGGACGACCTAGCGTTGCGCAATTATTCAGTGCTCGGCAGCTTAGAGTACCCATGCGTACGCGTAAACAAAGTACTCGCGATTGCTTTCCTCCCCGATCGATCTCCTCTGGCCTCTGCAGCACCCTAATTTCGTTGTCACGTCGTGTTGTCTCCTTCTCAAAGGAAACCCACGCGCGCATCTTTTAATCTGTTGAGACATGCTTGCCCCGTTCCAGCGAGTGCGACAGATGGATTTGCCCGCGGCTAGTAATTTGCGTGCTGATCGAACTGACTCGAGCATACGCCACGAATGACGGAGCCGGCAGGGATGGCGATGACGCGGCGCGATCATCTGGGTTCGATCGTCTGCCGGCTAGTGGTGGCCCAAATGTCGGCAAGCATTTGCTGCGCCGTTAATCCTGTCTTATGATCTTGCCCAACAAGGGTCGTGACTCTGTGAAGAAGCCTGTGAAAGTTTGTCATCAGAGTGACCAGGAGGAACGGTTGGGAAAGGGTGCTTCTTAATTGTCTCGTTCGTTGTGTGCAGGTACCCTGAAGAATCAGCATAAATTTCTTGGTGCTGCACGATCATCCCCCGATAGAGCGACAAGGAATAAGCACAGAAACCTCCCCTCTGCGAGACTGCGACACGGAATTTCTTCCTTTTTTTTTCTGGAGAGATCGGTGCTACCGCATGGATTGTGTCCGCCGTGACATGGTTCTTCTGGGTCTTCGTCATTGGAAAGATCGTCGCAATCCTAGTCCTCCCATGGCGCTGGATCACCAGCAGCCATAGAGCACACGTGCATGTGCGTGAACAAGACGATGGCGCGCGCTCAGATTGCGTAGCAGAAGCAACGAGCAAGAATGGTCTGGCAGCTGCGTCAGTACACCAGGCTAACGACGCGCCGCGTCAGGAATTTGCCGTCCGAATCTTGCACGAAACCGATAAGGTGAATTAATCCATGCAACTTTTGGTATAATTACGTTACTAACAAAAGGAAAAGAGGTTAGTAGGAACCATTCCGACCAATTTGCCTCATGGATGTTAGCTTCAAAATTTCACAAGGGACATGACTAATAGGACGGCTCTAGTAGCCCAAAAAGTTATTAGACCTTCTCAAACCTGCTTCATGATAACTTCTCATTCTTTTCTTTGGTATACCTTATAAAAGGTACCACACTAACAAAAAATAATCTTGCAGAAACGGATATTTTGATTTGTAACGTAGCGAAACCAAAAGGTACCACACTAACCAACGATTTCCTCTGTGCCAAGCGCGACAAGGAAACACCGGCCGCGAATCCAAGACCGTCCGCGTTGCCTTTTGTTTTGTAACGTGGCCGCGGTACAAGTTCTCGTCAGACGATCACTGGCCAAAACTCCACGAAATAGACAAGGTGGATTAGTCCAAATTTTGGCGTATAATTACGTTATTAACAAAAGGGAAAGCGGTAACTAGGATCCAATAACTCCGACCAATTTGCCTCTTGCATGTTACTGTAGCTTCAAATTTTCACAAAGGCCATCACTGATGGGATAGTTCTAGTAGCCAAAAAAAGGTTACTAGTATTAGACCTCTCAAACCCGCTTCATGGTTCCTTCACTTTGGTACCTTATGAAAGGTACCACACTCACAAAAGATAATCTTGCAGAAACGGAACTGACAAGAAAGTATCAAGTGTTGTCTTTGTAGCTCGGTGGGGCACAATAAAACACCTTTTATTTTATTGTCTGTTTGCTATATTCATTTGAAACTTTGTGCATATCATCTTAATTTGGAATTTAACCACAGTGAAGCATATCAAACATACTCGGTTCTTGGTTAAACGATTTTTAGCCACTAACCAGATTTTATTGGGTGCTACAGCATTATGTTGGGCTATGTGGTTGAATAGAAGTGATATGGTGTCTAAGGGATGTTTAACCTAATACATTTTTTCAGGTGATTTCAAGGGGACTTATTGGATCAGACAATGATCATTCTTAGTACATAAGGAGGATGAGAACGATTAAGCATCAAGAATGGCTGCCGACTGTTGGAGACAGTTATCCTGGAAGTCCTTGCGAAATTCCGTGGAAGTTTCAGAATAATAGAATTGAAGCATTCACGAAACTTCCATGAAAATTCCGGTAGTCTTCCTAGCTTTCCACGTCGTTTTCGGTCACCTACCGCCCGTATATTCGTGGTTGTTTCCCCAAGACGAAAAAATATGCCACCGCCAAACATTTTATGGCGAGGAAGCTTCTCGGAAATTTCACGGAGTGTTGAATCTTAGTCGCTAAGAAACTTCGCAGAGGTTTCAAACATCACTTATTTGCATATTTTCCGCCGATCCTGAGTCGTTAAAACTCGTTGTCGCTGTCAGCAACCCAATGGCTCCTTTTCAGAACACAGGCATCGGCTTCATCCCGGACATGTGCTGCTATATAACGTGCCCGTCGACCTTGCTCTCACTTGCACCCAGCATCGTGCGTTCTCATTAGTTTGGAGCTTCTGCACAACTTAGTTGATCAGCCCCTCGTGCACTCGCGCTCTGCAAAGTTGGCTTCGTCAAGCTATGATATGTCACTTAGTTAGCCAGCCTATGTGCATCAGGAATTCAGTACCTCGGCCGCAGATGGGAGAGCAAGGTGGCTCGATAGCTGCTTCTGCGGTTTGCATTGGCGATCATCGGAGCTGATTGCAAGCGTTGCACAGCAATGACAGTTCGTTATTGTTTTCTGCAGTTAGCTAGCTGGTTTGCCTCCAGCTGCAGCTTGTTTACAGTGAGGCTAAAGCAGACAAGGTCAGAACAGGAAATCACACAGGTTTGGCAACGAGGTTCGGAGAGGTTCCACACAAAAGCTCCATGTTTCAGAGAGATTGCATGACCGAGTGAGGATTGAGATGTGGTTGCCAGACTGGGATCAATGGTCGGAGCAAGGCACTGGGAAGGAGAAAGGAACAAGGCTGACATTCAGGACTCTGCACGGCTGGAACAGGGATGAATTGTGATATCAAATAGGATCATTTCATTCTTATACTATACAAGGTGGCTACGACCACGCAATCTCAAGCTCTGGTCACCGGCAACGAGCTTCTGTGCCCGTGATGCATGAATACTGATAGTCAAAGGACAAGAAAGAGCAGTGCCTCGTGTGCTCTATCCAGGCTTCCGGCGAAGTACAAGAGCTAAATTTTGAGGTATGTCATGATTCTCAGGTACATACACAACTACAAAATAGGATTTTAGAATTTCGATCGCGCATTTTTACAAATGCTTTTGCCGCTTCTCCCCTAGTTGCACTTCAACTTCATTGCTGCTCGTTTTCCGATTGAGTATTGCAGTTTGAATAAGTGATGTCGATCAATTAGCACCACGTTCTAGTATCGGAAAACCAATAGATTGTGCTGACAAAGTACCTTATATATCTAGTCACATGATCGTAGAGCAAGTAAGTTGCGAGTCCGGCAGGGTCCAGGGCGAAGCTACACTTAGTCATTGGGGATCTAACACTTACAGATATTGATGCTATATATGACTACTTGTTCTGTCTTCGATTGGGTTCACTTACCATTTTGGAAAACATATACGAACTGCTGAAATATAGGAAAATTTCTTCTAAGATTTAATTGGTGTTAGTTCACTTACTATGTACCCCTACGATAAATTGAACCGTACTTATGCTCTAATTACCTGTGCTTCAGTACTGCCCTCATCCCACTCCACTGTATAAGATGTGAATTAGCTTAGCTTATCCATTCAAAAATTAAATAGCACGGCATGGTCTTCTCACAAGATACCCAATCAAAACTATAGGAATGTTTCACTGAAATGAACATAATAGTACTGCTTTTTTATCATCGAATCCATCCATTCAAAGCCTGATATTTGGGACATGGTTTAGTAGTCCAGCGTCCAGGGAGGCCTGGTGCCTGGTTTTTGCCCAACTCCATAAGTATCTTCATAAGAAGTTCTATGCTCTTATCAAAACTCTGCTCTAGATGAGTTAGCCAGGCTTGGACGGTAACAGAGCATCTGGTCGCATTTCTCAGCTCTAGACTAGTCTAGCAGCAGCAAATCGATGTTTAATTTAAGGTGTCACAAAGCTAGTTTACCCGGTATCAAAGTCCCTACGTTTTTGTAATCATAAAGTCTAGATGTTTGATGATAGACGTATTGTTTGCACTGGAAATTTCAGCGACTCTCGTTATGAAAACACTTCACCCGTTGTGTCATTTAAATTTCGATAGAATTGTCCAACTTGAACTCTGTTTTAAATACCGTGGCTCCCGTTCCATAGGCAAATCTTACATGATTACGCTATTAAAGTGAAATTCAATTAAGATTAGTCGAACAGAAATGAACGGATAGATCTTATCCTTTTTAAAGTCGAGCTTAATGATCTATGAAATGGACCACTATTTTGATTCTTTTTTAAAAAATAATAATGAGAGAGTTGATAATTCATTTAAGAGTTTGAGCAAATAGGTATGTACATGATAACCTAAATGTGCATGTTTGCTGTAAAGCGACGGAAGCAAAGGATTTCAAGCTTCCAAAAGAAATTCAATACACATGCATATACAGGATTGGTTGAAAAATAACTTATGCTATTCTCGGCAAGCATTAAGAAATTCAACAATAATCCTACTGGACCTTAGCGCAGGTGAAAGCATATTATTATATACATAAATTCAGCAACTGAAAGAGTATAATAAGTTTCTTAGCCGGAATAACACAATCAAACTCGCCAAGTGAAGGGCTCAGCTACAGAGAACAGTTCTTTTTATATCTATTCTAAAAAAACTGTTCTCGTCTATATCTATCGCTCCTAAATGTGTCCATGAATCAAGAGTCAGATTCAGAGCATGACGAGCTTACCTAAAGCAACCAATCCAGAAAACCAGTGAAAACAGAGGGCAAGCAATTTGACATCTGACCACTGCTCAGAAAATTGGATGGGAAAAAAAAAGGAAATTCCACAAGAAAACAAGATGAGATCTCCAATCAAAAAGGCACATTTGCAGGAGCAAAACGGAATCAAGAATTAAATAGGAAAACACCTTAGCACAAATCACACATAGCATGGGGCACTAGGGGAGCCCGGCAGACCAGTCGCATAACGGAGAATTGAGTTCAAATAAACAGGAAATATCGTACTAGAAGCATACTCCTGCGCGTGCCGACCCGGCCGCACGGCGGGCAGCGTCGTGAGGTGCGGCAGCTGCTCGTTCCGGCCATCTGTGCGTGCCGCGTTGTCAGGCGGAGCAGGTGCTACCCGCGCCGCCGACCCCCGCTGGACCAGGCGGGACGGCGAGGAGGCAGGCGGCGACGAAGACCACGACGGCGAGACCCACCGCCAGGGTCACCCTAGCGAAGCGCGCCGTGCCCACCGGGTGGAGGCGCGCGGCGCCGTCGTTCGCGTCGACGACGCGGACGTAGCGCGCCAGGAGCATGGTCCCGAGGACCAACGCGGTGACGGCGCAGATGAGGAAGACGACGAGGAGGACGTCGGTGGCGGGGTTCCAGCCGGCGACGCCGACCAAGAGGCGGAGAGCATCCGGACCTCCCGCCGCGGCGCCGCCCAGAGCGAGAACGATGATCGGCGGGAGGTCGTCTGCCATAGGAGGCGTGATCTAGGAGAACTAGAAGAAAAGGTTTCAGGGTCACAAACAAAAATCGCAACAACTGGTTGAGAAAGATGAGAGAAACCTCTTTGAAACCTTGGAAATCTCCTCACTAATCGCTCTCCGTTTCGTTTTTGCGGTTGCTCTAGCTTGACTGAGTTGGTGCCGCCGCTACTCTATTTGTAGGAAGTAGCGCACAACGCGACGCAGCGCGCAATAATAAAAACGGAGTTTGTGCGAAAGCGAGATCCGCTTGCTCGACGCGTGGCCGCGTTCGAACAAGTGGCGACCGTGTTTGCCGCGTTTTCTGCTGCTCGGCTCAAACACTCCCACTTCTGCTCCGCAGCTCTGCTGATACTCCTGCACAGTTGGTGAGTGGTGACTGCAACTTGTAGTCTTCTGGTGCTGCAATTTCAACCCCGTATTTTCCCAGGAAAGATTCAGCTGCATATAATGTTTATAACTAGGCTGAAACGGTCGGAAAACACTTCAACCATTTTTATTTTCATATTTACAACACTGGATGGAAACGAAAACAAAAAAGCCGGAAACAAAAACGAACGGATAAATATAGAGTTCGAAAACAAAACAAAACGGTCAGTAACCAAAAAAGATGTCAAAAATATGAATAAAATAAATATCGAACATTTACTATATAGTCTCAATCTTACAATATATATAATATAAATTGTAATTAAATTCATAACATACAACTTAACAACACAGGCCAATAATAGGTTGTTTAGTTTATAACTTTTAATTTTTATTTTTCATAAAACATGTTCTCATTAAAACCAGAAAAATTCGGCTAAAACCGAAATTCTGCTAAAACAGTCGGAAAAAATGCCATACCATTTTCGTTACAGTTTTCATTTTTCTTCATCTATCTAAAAATGATACGGAAAAACAGTAATCAAAACGCGGTCAGAACGGAAAATTTCTGTACCATTTTCAGCCCTATTTATAACCTGCTCCATCTTTAAATTCAGCTGCATAATGTTTATAACTTGGTCCTAACTATATTTTTTATTGCTTAGAGCAGCTCTAATAGATATCTAAACATAATACTTAAATACAAATATATGTATCACTAGTTAAAATACATCTCCAACAGTGATCTAATTGAGTACTCTAAATTTAACTACTACCAATTTAACATTTCTAGGTAGCTAAATGTGGGTACTAGATAATACTATACTATCGATACGTGTTAGAGATAAGAACTTTTATAGCTATCATTATCAATTTATCAACAATATAAATATGATTTTAGGTAGTCAAATTTTAAATATTTATTGAAGATGCTCTTAGAACCAATGCATCAGTACACATTAAAGAAGCTCTAAAGCAAAAGTGTGTGTTTGTGTCGGGGGGGGGGGGGGGGGATTCCAAACGCGGCTTCTGTTGCTGAAATTTCAACTCCGTATCCTGGAAAGATAGTCCGTTCTTCAGGACGCGTCGCGGTGCTGAATTGTGCGCGTAATGCATTCACATTCTCCTAGGTGACAGGTGCTGACTCAAATATTTGTTGTTAATCACAGAGATAGTAGAGAGAGAGAGAGAGAGAGAGAGAGAGAGAGAGAGACTCCGGCACAGAGCAGTCAGACCAGGCCCCGCTAACGAAGGACGCACCTGCGGTTGGCCGGCGGCGGTCGGCGGCGTCCGCCGGCGGCTGTCAGCGGACGTCGCATGCGGGGAGACCCCGGTGCATGCTGATAGGACAGCAGGTCGTTGTCGCTTACGCAAACACTACACTGGTTCTCCCAGATTGGGTGGTGACTCTGTAGCCGATTGCGTAGCCCGTCGCCGTCACTTTGACGGACGGGGACAGAAATCGATGCCCGGAATCGCATGGAGTGGTCGTGGGCTACTGGAATGGACGTTGGCCAAAAGAGAAGGACAGATTTGATAGCTGACTGCGGTTGCCATGCCGTGCCGGCCGCCGACTTCGCGACCCTGATTCGTCCAAGTGGTCCCATGTTTCGTCCTCCTCGTCATGCACCGGCGACCGGCATCACGTTCAGGACGCGGCAAATCACGCACGCACAGAGTACAGACACGCATGCCGTCCGCAACGGTCTGGCCGGACCACCTGAAATCACAAGGTCTGAATTTAAACACGTTCCAACGGTGTATGGAAACACAAATTACTCGTACTAGCAAACATTTTTCCACCGTCCATTAGTGTTACTGTACACGAGCTATTTGTAATTATGAACATTTTAATCTAAAATAACATTTAGGACAAGATTTTTTTGCCAATTATTCTACCTATATAGTAGTCCTAGAGGTGTAGAGGTTAACCTGTGAATTTTTTTAGTTCAAAAATATTAATTAGTTTCTCAAAAGTAGAGGTGATTTTGAAAAGTTAGTTTTTTTTTGAACTAAAGATATTTGGAGCTTAACCTAATTGTTTTTAATTTTCACCCTTAAGTAGTACAGTTTTATGACACAATACTTGTGACTATAATCTTGTAGACATATCAATGGGCCAACCATCATTCGAATTGGTATTCACATACTAATGTATGTAGTACTGTTAAGAGCACCGATTAGCATTCACGTTTCAAGGATTCTGAGAAGAAAACAAGGTTCTTTTTCAATCTTTCATTTTAGAGGCGAAACAGCGTTCCGGCCTCAGCATTTGAAGTAAAAACACCTTACAGAAAACAAAGAGAACACAACACCCTTATCTAGATCAGCACGTCAAACAGATATGGTGTATCTTACCTAGATCAGCCCCATCACGCTGAAACTAGTATTGTCGCGAAACGACGAGCCTCACGTTTGAACATGTTTCACCAGTCCAATCCGAGCCACGTACCCTAAAACGAGTATCACCAACATTGAAACATACTGGAGCTGGCGAGCCTTAGATTCAAGGGAGTGTATCTTACCAGGAAGGAGGAATGCTGCAGCCTGCTAGCTAGACATGATCACTACAAGACCTACACTTGGACAACACGCGCAAACCAAGCTTCGGCTCCCTGGCCTCCCACATCTCGTCACCACATAGCTGCACCATTCATCTAGTCCTCAAACCAGAACCTGCTACTAATAATCCATCTCGGTCGATGGCCATGTCGCCGCAAAGCTCCAAACGTTCGCACCGCCCACCGGGCCACCGGCACCGAATTCTTCGGCGAAACTTCGCGGCGCATCCTCCGTTCAACGGTTGTGACGGCGTGCATGTCCCACGGAAGCTTCCATGGCGGTCCAGCAGAAGCTTCTGCGAAGTTTCCAAGCGTTGAAGCCTTGAAGGTTGAACCGAAGAAGCTTCGACTGAAGTTTCCAAGGTCTCTCATCCTGCTTGTTTTTCCCGGGCACCAACCTGTCTTTGCCGACCGGTGATGTTCGTCTCCTGGACGCAGTCTTCATTCACTCTCCTATATAACCCGAGGTTATGCACATTTGTGCCACTTGCCTCGCATCCTAGTACTATCTAACAAGCTCCAGCTTTCCGGCGATTCTGATGTTTACGGATGGAGAGCTTCATCGGCTCACTCCGAATCATCAGCGAACCACTTACTCGCATGGAGGCTGTGGCATCAAGATGCAGGCTTGGAGTTAGAGGTGGCTGGATCTCAACTGCAAATGGTTAGCCACTGCTGTGCTGCGCGTTGGTGATCATCGAAATTCATGGAAGTGATGGGCGGCAAGGGAAGTTTACTGTCTGAAGACTCAAAGGCCAGAGCAAGCAGAGGTGCTCCATTTCCAGGTTTATCGACATTGGCAGTGGAGCGGCATGCTCTGGTGTGCATTGGTGATCACTGGAGTTTACCATCGGAGCCAGGGATAGCAGGAAGTTTGTTTGTCATCTGAAGACTGAAGGACTAGCGCTAGCCGGGTAGCTTCCAGTCTCGGGTTACTTGCAGTCGAACCAGTTCTTGGAGCAACAAGGCGCAGGGAATTATTTATGCTGTGGAAGGCCAGGACTGGTGCAAGGAAGTACAGGATCGTGTATATAGCACAATCGAGGCATGAGTATTGCATGAGGCTGTATGAAACATGGAGCTTGTGATTTGTGAAACAAAAAATGGCAAGGAAAAGAGGTGCACCAGCATCTGTTACTATCAGGGATGGCGCCAACGGAAAACAAAAAGGGGGGCAAGTATCAGAGAAAAAAAAATTGACGTCTATTCTCAGGTACTACATAACTACTCTAGTATTTTGATCAACAGTATGCTGAAAATATCTTCTCCCTGCTCTCCACGGATGGCAGGTCTCATTTCTTTACTACTTACCTAATTGAGGTTTCATAGTCACGGGCCTCACGTCATCTCTCAAACCCTCAAACTAATAAGGAATCCTCTGTTTTACTGCATCAGTGCACTGCACTTCGACGGCCGATCGTAAAGCTACTTTAAATCTGGTAGTACTCGATTCTGCAGGAAAATCTTTGAGATTTGGATTGTTTATTGCACCGTTCAGCGCCGACTCCAGAAATTGGTGTTGCCTAAACGTCAAGCAGAAAATGAAAAAAATGGTCTTCGCCAGGCTCTGTTCTTTTTTGTTGTTTTAATCCGTAAATATATGGTGCTTTTATTGTTGAAAGTGTACAATGTGCTCTTTGGTACCTTGAACAGGGAGTCATTTTCAAAGTTATGCTGTGGGGATGGACATCATGAAATAAAATCCAACGAAACCAGACTACTTTCAAGCAAACTTTGTTTACAAATATGACAAGTACATTTGTTTTAGATAAAGGAAACAAATACGACAAGTACATGCAAGTGAAATTTCATCAAGAAGGAAAAACATCACCAGTACATTACGCAATTGGTGTATTATAACTATGAAAAGTATATGCTGCAAGCAAGTAGGCTGGGGAGTTGTTTTTCTTTTTATTTTCTTTTTCTTCCGCAGGGGGGGGGGGGGGGGGGGGGGGGGGCGGGGGTGTTTCCTGTAAGTGCAACTGGAAACCTCTTTTCCTTGCTTAAATGAAAGAGCAGGGCTCCTGCTCCCTTTCAAAAGAAAAAAGAGGCGACTGAGGCCATGTTTGTTTGGGATTATAATCTATTAGATTATATAGTCTAGAAATTATAATCTATAAAGGTAAACAAACATGACAGCTTATTTACCAGATTATTTTAATCTCTAAGCTTGAATTATTATAATCCAATAAGCTGGTTATTAGATGCTTATTTGTGATTATAGTCTTCAAAAACTCACTACTTTTACCAAGTTGAAAAAATAAGCGAGGTTATCAAACAAACAAGCACAGATTATAATCTCTAAATTATAATTTAGATTATAAAATATTAAAATTATAATCTAAATTATATAATCTAATGAGAAAACAAACAGGCCTGAGTGACAGAGCAAGCAAAAGCACAGTTGCCATGCAAATGGGATCGAGTTAGAGAGAAGAGAAAGGGACTGAGGGTGGAGAAACTATATGATGTTTTTTTTTACAAGAACTCAGTTAAGCTTGACAGGTCCAGAACGCATCAGACCCATTAAAATGGAACAGGCTATTCTGTCTGTCCCTCCCTCGAAGTGAAGGAACAGAGGACAGAAATACATCTGGAGTTCTCTGAATAAAACTACGGTCAATCTTGTTTCTTGTTGTGGGGATTGTGCAACTTTTTACACCTCGTCAAAAATATATAAATACGAAAGAATTTTTTTAATGACAAAGTGGGTTATATGAAAACTTATAAATCTTGCAGGAATTATAGTACTAGGCAATAAACTGTAGGTCTGTATATAAAAAAAACATTAAGATACCCATGCATATTTGTTGAGACCTGCTTGCCTATTCCAGGGGCTGCGTGATGAACTGATTGGAGCAATCGAGCGTCACTGGAGTGACGCGAGCAATCGAGCGTCACTTGAGTGACGCACCCGCCGGGGACAGGGATGACGCGGCGCCGTCGGACGTGGGCTGTGACGTCTCCTCCTTCACGGGCAAGCAACTGGGCTTGGACTGCGTCGTCATCCTCAGGATTGAACGAGGAAAGAATAGTCGGCATACGCAGAACCGCAGAAGGGTCCCTTTCATCATCGGTGCGGCCCTGCGGGGTAGGCTGCCTTTCATCGACGAGACGACGGTTCCACGCCAAAATAAAGGGAGGCCTCTGCGCTGGTGCGCCGCCGATTACTTATTGTAATACACCTTGCCGATTACTTATTGACTTGACTCGTCGTCTATTACCAGCGATTTTCTTGGATACTACTCCTACAGTTTTTCAGTTTCCAGTCCGTGAATGGGAACAGGATCATCTGCGGTGGCGCCCGGTCGCCGCCGTGTGGCTCCTGTCCTCTGCAGGCCCACACACCGGTGATGCTCCTGTTCTACTGAGGGCTTGTTCAGTTACAGCTCGAGAATAATTTCTCCGTAGAATTGATTTCTATTACGAAATAAGTCATTATGCTAATTACTTAACACTTATTTATAAAATTTTTAATAGGATGGAAATAAAATTCCATCTATTTTTATATTTCACAGAATGAAAACACGCTTCATACCCTATACAACGAAACAGGGTCAGTTCAAAAAATAAAGACTCTAGGCTAGGTTTCGTTCACATCCTAGTTAAATTTTTCATGAACAAAAATTAGTTAATTCATCTAGATGCACTTAATCCATGCTAGAAATGATTGCTAGCCACCAAACAAGCCTTGAATGAACCAGCGGAACCCAGGCTATTCTGCTCTGTATCTTTTCGAAGCACTCTACTTTGGGATTTTTTTTTTACTGCTTTATTCAGGTGAAGTTGGTAGTGGTCGCTCATTCTTCGTGTAGTTAAATGTTTGAGGAAATACGGGGAGTACTCTACTCTTACAAGGAAAGGCGGGCGCAAAGATTCGGGTGCAGGAAAAACAAGTAAGGAAACTTTTTAAAGTGGAAAAAGAAAACGAAAGCGTTAGCAAAACAGGAAAGAAATAAGAAGCAGCATGCCTTCCTTTCAGAGCCAACAAGTCTCATCCAAATTGAGACAAGCACGTGATGTAGTATACCACATATAGAGCATAAAACTAAGAAAATCTGTGCGGCAGGTACCGCGCTTTTCGTGTATATTTTTGTTGTGCACCTTTAGTTAAATCAGTATATTTTAAATTTATTATTTAACAAATAGAAGTATAGTTGTCTTGACGTAAATGACAAAGTTCCATAAACATATACTCCAGTCGCAAAAAGAAGTTATCGATATGGTCTCTAAAGCATAAGTGTAACCCTTGTTGTCTATAAAATATTAAATAAAAAGTAGCATCGGTACACTTTTAAGAAAATATTTTTAAAATAAATTATTTATAATTTTGTAACTTAATAAATTTAAAATTATTTCTAATTTATATTGGCAATGTTTGATTAAAACATCGCGTCTAAAGCTACTATTTTTTTAAGACCGGAGCTGTAAACAGGAAAAAAAATTGAATCTTAGTTCTCATAGTAATCAAAAGCATTTTTAGGAGATAAAACAACTTAGTTATCTAAATATACATTTTTACAACATATAAAGGTCTTTAACTGTATCATATACATGCAACACATAGAAGTAGAATAAATTTATAAGAACTTCTCTTATATCTTTTAGAATAGTTCTATTGAATATATAGCATAATAATTAAAGAGTATTTTTAAGAGATAAAACAATTTAAGATATCTAAATATATATTTTTATAACATATAAAAGTCTTTAATTGTAGCATATACTTGCAAGATATAGAAGTAAAATAAATTTATAAGAATTTCTCTTATATCGGCACGGCCGTTCATGCCTGCACCCGTTGAGTAGAAGCGCACTTATACTTTGACCGGGGAAAGGATTTTTTCTTCTTTCTAATATCTATTTTTTTTCTCCTATCTAATATTTACTATTATATTTTTAATCTAACGATTAATATTTTTTGAGTGACGTGGTACAATGAGCTATCAGAGAATGCTTGCGCTTTAATATATTGTGATAGCACGACGGTTTATGCCTGCTCCCGCCGAATAGAAGCACGCTCCTATGTAGAAAAAGATTTTTTTTCTCCTTTTTAATATCTATTTTGTCTCTTTTATAATATCCAATGTTAGATTTTAATTCGATGGTTAATATTTTTTAAAGTGACATGGCGCAACAAAGATTAAGAGAACGCACGGTGTTTCTCATGCCTGCTCGCGCTGAGTAGAAGCGCACTTCTACTTTGACGGGAAAAGAATTTTTTTCTTCTTCCTAATATCTATTTTTTTCTCTTTTCTAATATCCACCGTTATATTTTAATCCAACGATTAATATTTTTTAGGGTGATATGGTGCAACGAGCTATCAGAGAATGCTTGTGTTTTAGTATATTGCGATAGCACGACGGTTTATGTCTGCTTCCGCCGAATAAAAGCACGCTTCTACGATGATCGGAGAAAAGATTTTTTTCTCCTTTATAATATCTATATTTTTTTAATATCTACCGTTAGATTTTAATCCAACGGTTAATATTTTTTAAAGTGACATGGCGTAACGAGGATTGAAAAAACGCTTGCGGTTTAATATATAAAGATATGTATTGTACAGTAATATTTATGATCCATCATCCCTTTATTCTTGTACGTATCACATATACGATCCAATATATGGGTACAGCTAAAACGTGAATCACTGAATCTGTTACCATCTCTTCGTGTGCAGCCACCACCGGACGTCGTCATCGACGCCACCAAGAGTACACTGAAACAACGATGAGGCGCACCGCGGCTCCCGCGAGAAGCGTCGCCGTGGCCGCGAGCAGGGTCGCACTGGCAAAGCGCCCCGAGAAGCGACGGCCCGCGTCGAGGGCGCGGACGTACGCGAAGAGCAGCAGCAGAGTGAGGCCGAATGTGGCCACGACGGCCGCGAGTAGCACGGCCGCCTCGAGCCGGGCGACGGGACTCCGTGAGGAATGGATCCCGGTGGCGGTTTCTGCGAGGAGGTTCAGGCAGCAGAATGCCGCGGTGAAGCCGAAGAGGATGGTGCTGGAGGCCGCGCGGGGTGCCATGGACACGGGACTGTTTGGTTTGTGGTGCGATGAAGCAGAGGAGTGAGCAGAGGAGCGGTTTGGAAAGAGAATTTAGTCGTGCCGGGAGCTCTCCTCTTCTGGCTCTAAATAGGGGGAAGGGGATGACGATTTGCACACTGGTAGTAGATCGCGGATCGACCCTTTCTTTCTTTTTCTTTTTTTTTCTTTTTCTTTTTTTTGAGCCGACTGAACAGCAGGGAGTGGGAAACTCCGAACGTGAGGAGGAGAGGCGATCACGTCGATGTTCACCCATCCCTTGGGATCGTGACATTTTTGGACGCCGGCGAACTCCAGCGCATCGAGCACGCGCGTTTCCTTCCCTTCCGTTCCTGTTAATTCCTTGCCGGTTACGCAGGCACGGGGCATTCCGGTCAATTCGTTCTAGAACGAGAAGGCGAGACTGAGGACTGGCTGCCGGTCACTGGCCAGAGAGACAGGGATGGAAAAGCGCCGCCGGCCTCCGGCCACAAAAAAGATATGGGTCAAACGAACCAAAACGAGCCAACAACGAACTCTTCAGAATCTGAAACCTTATCTGAGCTCTCACGCCGATGGACGACGATATGCACACGCAGGCGTCGGTTGGAAGTAATATTGTACTTTTGGAAATGGGTGCATGTGCGATATTTTTGGAAATGAAAGGAATATGACGGGGTATCACATTTTCCTTGCCGGTTTACACGGTAACTTCATGCAACGTTACATTTTCCGTATCATGTAGACCAGGTTGCCACGATTACTCCGATGTGTTGATGTTAATGTTTACGTTACATTTTACTAGCTTGTCACGTAGAACAGGTGGCCAGTTGACATGATTAGTTCGACGTGTTGACGTTAATTGCATGAGCTAAGATACATGCCTTTCACATTCACCAGTGCGAGATTGGCGGCACAGGAGCATGGTGAATCAGGCCTTATTCATCAGATATGGAAGGAGATCGGGTAGCGAGGAGAGTTGTCGGCTGTGGATTTAAATTTTTCAACTTTTCTTTTATTACCCTTTAAAAAATGAACGGTCGAGATTGATTCGTCTTTTTACCTCTCTAGAGGTGAAACAGGAGGAAGTGGTCTACCGTAAAAAAACTTCTCAACGTCCAGCTGGCAGTGGTACCTCAAAAGAGCTTGATCACACTTTGCCACACTCCTCCAACAATTATTGCCGATGTTGTATCGTGACTATGGTCTAAGACTTTCAATGTGTTGTATGGTTGCTCGGCCTGATCTTCACTCAAGCACTGTAACATCGATGAAAGATGATATAATGCTTAGAGTTAACCATAGCAGTCTCTTGATATTTTGATCATAGGGAGGTACGTAATTAAAGGTATCAAAAATTTAAACTCGGTATCAAAAATTGTAGGCTCGATAAAAAAATAATAAACACGGTACTAATTTTAAAAATCAACAGTTGAGATTAATTGAAGATGTAGAGATATCTCTAAGTACCTCGCACCGTAACATCTCTATAAACTACTACCTGGCTGATGAGAACAAGCCACAGCACTGCAGATGGTTACAAATTCGCCAGCCTACTTGGTTGGCACGATTTTCTCTCCGAAAGTCACGGGGTCACGGCCTGCGCCGGCCAGCCAGAGCCGGAGCGGGCTGCTAGGAGTGTGTGAACAGAGCGTTGGAGTTAAGAACCGAATGCCTCGTCGAGATGGAAACGATCAACTCCCCCAACAGAAGACTTGTTGGGGTTGAGTTCCGTTCACGCACGGAGCTTCCCCCCACCACCCCCCGCAAGATTCCATTCACACTATAACAACCCTGAAATTGCCGGCGGCGTTGAATTTTGATCACTAGGAAGCCTCCAAAGTCGTCACGTTCTGGTTACTTTTCTCCCTCGACCGTCCTGTTCCGCGCTCTGCGGACGTCCGCCCGGCCGCCATGGGGTCTGGATTCTGAAGATTATATATACCGGTACACCACACGCGCTCGCACGGGGTGGTCTGTGTAGACCCGAGCAGATGCATCAACTTGCTCGATCCAAACCAAAGCGCGCATGCCGTCGTCTGCAGGGACGCGCGAGCTGACAAAACCATCAGGCGTCAATACACAAGGCCTTTGGAATTGTGATCGCGGCTGTTCAGTTCGTCGGGACCGTGGGCACGCATCTAGGCAGAGTCGGTAAATGGTCGATGGATCGTCGTTTCTCATTTCTGTGGTTCTGCCCAAGGGCGAGGAGAAGCGATCATGGATGGTGTGCGGTGCTGGGGGTTTTGCGCACGGCAGAGACGGACATGGTGGAATTACAGCAGTTGTGACATCGACGGCAACGCTTGCAAAGGGATCGGATCAGTCTCGTCGTGTGCAGATAGGATCGCGGAGCAAGACCGTATGTATGTGGTCGTTTCATGCCTTCCAGGATACAGCAATCCAGGTGCGCCCTAAAACCAGCTGATCAAATCTTGGAACACCAAGAAGCCAACCTGAACCTCAATAGTTATTTTTCAAATTTGTTTCACGTTTACCATAACAAAGCAAAAGAATTTGAACTAAGGTCTAAAGTGAGCCATGTTAGGAGAGTGCACTGCTAACCATTGTTTTGCTCGTAATCACTGTGTATCGACGCATGTTTTCTATTATATGCGCCACACACCATTAGCCGTTGAAACGATATACTAGTTTACACCACTGTGTATTGACGGATGTTTTTTTTTAAAACAAGGAGCAGGAGCACTGCTCTTTCATGTAAGTAGAAAGGAAAACAAGTTTAAGATACAAAGTTAGAGATAAACTCAGTTGTATTGACGTATGTTACAGAGTGTAGTAGTGCATATAAAACGAAAAAAGAAAACAATAGATAATGACGTACTGAGAAGTGAAAATGACAGTTAAATTTTAAAAAATAGGAAGCCTAACATAGTAAGAAATATAGGATGGAAGGAATAGTTTATTTTGAACCCCCCCCCCCCCCCCATTTTTTTATTTTGCTTGGCTATATATAGAACATAAATTGAATCTTTTTGCCACATCCGAAATTCACCCCTCACTAGGCCCGGAAACCTTAGTTCAGAGAAGTGTTTAGCATGCAGACGTCTCCAATTCCTTTCACGTTAAGGTTTCGCTTGGAGCAGTTTGGACCTGAGAACGGGTATCCCAGTGGCAAAATGCCATTTGAAACCGCGTATTTGGATTAAATATGGACCCCATAGGTGGTGAGTCGCCATGGAATAGCCGAAGCTGTTCTGCTCATCAGCTTTCCCTTCTGTTCTCTCCTATTCTCCGCCTACCATCTTTGACCGTCGAAAACGGACACTTACTACTGTATTTTATTTTTGGATGAGCAATCAATCAATCTCCAGTGGCCCCGCAAAACATTTCATCCAGGAACGAAGACCAAGAAAAAGCGGATCATCTCCGGTGACCAGATAATATTTTTGTGCCTGACTTGTAGTAGGTATTTCAGTATTGTTCCAGTGCAACAAATTTGGGTAATCAGAGTGGCAGTAAATTAGTTCTTGTTTTGCAGGCAGATCAATGTGGCGCTTTTTTCCATTTATAAGACGGGATTACAGCCATTAGTTGCCAGGCTTACGTCGTTCTGTTTTTACTTGTAATCCACACGCCAATGTATGAACGGTTTAATGCCTCTTCCACCTTTCTCGAAAGCTCACAATCAATTCAAATTTTTTTGTTTGAGAGATGTTACGGTGTTTGAGATGTATTAGAGATACATTCACCTCTTCAATTAATCTCAGCCGTCAATTTTTAAAAATTGATATTGAGTTCATTATTTTTTAATCGAACTCACTGTTTTTTTTAATCGGGTGCACCGTTTAGATAAGGTACCTCCTATTTTTAACCATCAGATTTAATTAAATGAACAGTTGTGATTAACTTTAAGTATTGTAACAACTCTTTGTTTGTTTGTAGTAAAACACAAGCAGGTTAACTACAACTACTGCTGTGAATAGGGTTAAACATATCGTTAATTTTCCTTCTTTCTTCGGCTCCAAGCTAGTAAGCTCTACCTGGTCGAGCGATAGGCATATTTGAACAGGAAACAATCAGATCTAGAGTGGCCAATGGCTTCCGTTGCTTGTTGGTATTTTGTTCATTTTTTTTCCTCCTCGCGTTAGGACCGCACGCTCGCTGTCCGTAACAAGCCTCCCGTTAGTTTGACAACTGCGAACGCGGCACTGCATATGGGATTCGGTATGGCTACCTTTTTGAGTCTTGACTCTTGAGAAGAAATTAATAGCTCGTCTAAAAACTCTGTACGTGTGCACAACCAAAATACGTATCAAAAGGTTTGTTTCAGTTCAGTTGGACGGTACTGCAGTAAAAATCTGTACACCGTGCAGTAAATACAAGTGGAAGTAGCTGCAGCTACAAACAACACATACTACAGAATCTAAAACTGAAGAGGTCAAATTTTACAGCGTGGTCAGCGAGCACCACTTGCAGATGATTACCCAGCAGGATTATTAGTTATCTCATCATGGCCGCTGATTGCAAGCCGTCTTGCTTGCCGAGGCTATAGCCCCGAGCTCAGCAGTCAGCTCACTTCTACTGACTTGGACTGGTCCGCGTGTCAGTCTCTCCCTCGCAGATCCATGTCCTGTCCTTTGTCCAATTGTCCTGTGCCATTCGTCCACCGTCGTGAGCGAGTCCACCAGCCGAGGGCCGGCGCCACGCCGGAGACACTACGAGAAGAAGCCGCCTGAGATGTCGGCTTCGAGTGAGTGGGCTTCAAATGGCAAAGATCTAGGACGATGTCACGTACACACCCTATTGATGGGTTAGAACCGGAAGAAGCTTAGGACCGATGCCAGATATGCCGTGGCCAGGTACAGATCCACGTACTCCTACCTATTTCGGCCAGCACGGTTCCCCACTCTGGCATGTTAGTGATGAACGAGTCCTCACCTCTCACGTCGGCGTGAACCCGCACGGCGACGAGCCATCATCAGCGCCGCCGACGAGGAGGAGGACCAGAAACGCGGTGAGCGTGACGATCAGCGCGAACGCCAACGCGCACGCGAGATCCGCGACCCGCCGCACCGCGCCGGGAGCCGGCGCGGCCGCCGGCGGGGTCACGTGCACGTACAGCAGGACGACGCCGAGGAGGTAGGTCGCCGGGAGCGTGACGAGGACGACGCCGACGGCGGCGTCCAGCACGGGGCTGCGCGGGGACATGGCGCCGACGAAGTCGAGCATGGGGTGGAGGATGCAGGCGCATCCGACAGCCACGCTGATCGCGAACTTCGCGGCGTCGGGGAGGTGCGGCGGGAGTGGGAGGTGAGGCATCGGTGGGGAGAGAGCTTGGTGGGTGGATGGACCTCGGGAGGTGGTCCGGGGCGAGCGGAGTATGCCCCTAGTCCTACCTGGTGTTGTCGTGGGAAGAAATAGAGAATAGTCAACCTCAAAATCCCAAAAAAAACAGCGACAACCGAAAAGTGCGAAGAAGAAGAGGAGGAGGAGGAGGAGGATGCGTCCCGGAGAAGGTCTCGAGATTACCTCGAGCTCAGGATGGGCTCTTCGGACCGCTCGTAGCCGCGAGGAGGAGGAAGAAAAAGAAGAGCATGTGCGGGAAGCTGGGTGGGAGGAGGGGGGCGGGGTAACATATCTTATGGAGCCATAGATGACGTACTTTAGTTTGCAAACCTGCCACCGGGGCCGCCACCAGCGCTACGTGCATTCCGTCCCCCCTTTCACCGCCCCCGGTTTTTCCTTTCTCCGTGAAACCGCCGTCGCGACGACGCCTTCGGACGTGGAGCAACGGGGACAGGGCCGCGGGCAAGTGCCTGACGACGGACGGCGCGCAACGCGCGGGCGCTCGCGGACCTGGCCTGTTCGCGCGCAAAGTCACTCACCAGCACCGGCAGTGCTAGATTTTCTGCGCGCTGGCCCGGAGCTTTGGAGTCGACGCTCCAGACTCCTTTTGGTTCAGTACAGCAGTTTTTGATTCCAAAAAGTTAGTGCCATCACCCGCACCAGCATATGGCAAATCGATCCTTTTCCACGTTCCTTTGTACGGGCACACCGTCCGCCGAAAATGAGCGTGACGACTTGCCGCTTTTCGGTCCGGTCCTCTGCTTCGTTCCTTTCTCAGTTTCGTGGTTGAAATGGGAGGCGAAGCTGAAGGGGAAGGTGGACCATCAGAATGTAGTAGTAGGATGCGCTTTGGATCGCGCTGCCTTTCTGCTGTGCCTGTGCGCATACAGAATGCCCCTGCCAGTGCCCCCCGAAGAAAAGATGAACTCCGATTGTGATGGCAGTGTTCTGTTCACCAGAAGGATCTTCGCTTCGTTGCACGATCAATGATGCTCTACAGAATCTGGCATTGAATCTCGCTGTCTGGCTAACACCTCTACACATTTTGCTATATTTCGCATGGCCTGCCATTACTTCCGTCGATGGAGGCGACCTTAACCAGAGCTGCAAGGCGTCCGGGCTAGCTTTTCTGTATTAGGTGCGTGAAGAAGAAGAACAGTACACCACGCGCGTGGCGCTCACAAGCGGGGCTGGTATGCTCCAGCTGTAAATTTACTAAATGCACACAGTTAAACTTACACACGAATGGCTTCGTAGTTTTTTCAGTGGCATGAAAATTTCTACAAGTCATTGTGCCCATCAACAATAAATTAGCCTAGGGAATAGTTTGGTGAATCTTAATATAGACAGGTAGCCAAACGGTTTCATAGTGATTCTGTTTCAGGAGAATCGTTTCTGAAAATAAACCACGTTTCTGTTTCTTCAAAAATCTGGAACTGTACCAAACGGAGATGAACACCATTAAATAGCAAGATTACGAAGTGTACAGTAAGTATCCATGCACACACACTGAAGGTATACCCCAGAAATACAACGGGGAGAGGAGAGGAGAGGAATTGAAGAATGGCAATCTGACAAGCTGACCTATAAGGTTGCGAAATAGCACATAAATATCAGAGGATCCATGGCCTAAAGTTTCTATGTCCTAACCTCCTATGTACGCTGAAATCATGGAAGTCCAAACCACTGCCCGTGTGCAAAACAATCGCAACATGGACCCAGAAGAACCTGATGGTCAACTCTAAACTCCTAAGGTGTAGTATTCCCTTGAAGGTTGAAGAGCCCAAAAGATATTGACAAACTCCTACTTATCACAGCTTGTGTTTTCATATCAGTTACCCTCAACAATAAGGGACGTCAGTTCACTTTCTTGTTGACTTCTCAATCTCGACAGTGTTGGGAGGCTCCTTTTGATTCTCTCAGGAAGGAACCTGGGAAATTTAGGAAATGCGATTCTTTAAGGCTTACCAACTACTTTCTGAATAATAGTAGATAACTGTTAAAGATTACTTGAAAATTGCTCAGCAGCAGAGGAATATAACTTACGTGTCCATTCTTTCGGAAATAGCTCTGCGTACAGAAGAATTGAGCCCATAAGCAATGGAATTAAGAAGGCCCTGAAATATTGGTAAACATGAGAATCCATCAGAAAGGTAGAGTACAAATAATGGAATATTGTCACACTATAAAAACATTTTTTTATAAATAACAACCAAACAAAAGAATCAAATGAATAAAACTTTCATGAAGATTTCATAAACTTAAACATGGACAGAAGAGGACCAGAATCAATCTCATCCAATTCCATACGATACTGAAGGATATCAGTTGAAAATCAACTAGGCAAATTCATTTCAGGACAAATGGTCAGAACACCAACACTACCATCTGGAGCTTATTACCAAGGGGGCACAACAAAAGAAATTGGATCCACGAAGAGGCCTCTTAATCATGCCCCTTTATGATAAACTGTGACCACTAGTAGATTTAGTATTTCAAGGAAATTATCCCAAGTTTACAGAGAGGTACTTCAGTACAAACAGTATTGAATAAAATATCATTAAGCGACTCACCATAAGTCCAGCAAACCCAATATCAAGAAAGGAGAGCCAAAATATCTTGTGACCCGGATTGGCAAAGTCATAAAGACGATTGACAGTAGCAAAAGCCCATGATCCAATCAAAATCAGAGGGTAATAACCCCACCGGTTAAATGCCTGCAAATTACGGTGAGTTGATTAATTAGCATCCACTCAAGTTATCTTCCATCCTGACAGTAAATAAAGGTATGGAGGTGATGTAGGATGCAAAGAAAAATAAGGCAGAAAAGTGGACGAATGAGAGACCCCGAAAACATGACTACTGCATGTCTATTAGCTGTCATGGTAAATCATTCTGTGAGCTGAGGTTCAGTTAGTACCATTTATTTCTATCTATTAATGGAACTCACTCAACAATATTTCATCAGAATAACAGTATCCATAACGTTCTCACAATTTAGCCTCACTATGAGATGTATATAGGGGCGCAAGATCCCAAGGGACCCTCTGGGCTCCAGCCCTCTTTAATTCTACAAATGCTACCAGTTTTTCAAAAGGTAGGCTCATCATGAAAAACTAATACAAGGTTTGGAGGTATCCCTAGGGACCCAATTTGCAAAACTGTGGACCCAAAAAAATTACTGGAGCAAGTTAGCTATGTTTCAAAGCACACAGGAATCAGTAACAATAAAACAGTGCAAGAGAGTTAGGAACATCTCCAGCAGAAGAATTGAAGAGAAAACAATATGATGACTATTTGCAGATAATATTTACCTTCTTGTCAGCCCGAATGTCAGACTGATTTGAACGATCACTTATGCCAGCAGCCATCTACACAAAGTTCCATGGGCTTATCAAATTTAAAACAAAAAGGCAAAACACAGAAGGGGCCAAATAGTTATAAAAAAGGTCTCAGTAACCCTCAACATACAAGGGAGACTGACAGAAATCATGCGTACCCGTGTTGCATTATTCAGCATGCGGTTTACTTCGTAGTATGTAAAACCATTGTAGAGAATGGCACCCCAAAGTGGAACATAAAAGGTTATCAAGTGTAAGACCTGCAACAAAGAGCATCTTAGTGAAAAATGATAATATGCTAACAAAGTTGGTATTTTTTTTTTTCAACTAACATTCACTGGCTAGCTGCGGGTTATAATAATTTATAGTTCAAGCAAATGTGTTTTGCAACAGCATAATGGTCCTTATTTCTCCCTAGGCGCAACTTTGTTCAAAGCCATTGAATGGAAGCTTTGATAACATTTAATGATAATAAAAGGAAATAAAAAAAAATTGTAGGTATATGTTGGATTGTTTGGGACTGAGGGTATCACAGATAAGCAATGAGTGATTCAAATTTCAAATGCTGATTAGCTCATGACAGAAACATTTAACCAGATGTGCTAACTTCACTTGTTGTAGCATATACTACTGCGGTAACATATACAGTAATATGTATGACAATTATATTAAGTGACAGAAGGACAGGCCTGGCACAGTGGTTAAGTTACCCCCTTGCTGCCATGAGGTCCTGGGTTCACGCAGCCTCTCCGCAATTTATTGCAGGGGTAAGGCTTGCCTCGTATAATCCTTCCCAGACCCCACCTTGTGTAGGAGCTTTCAGCACTGGGTCTATCCTTTTTTTAAATTATATTAAGGGACAGATACATCAAGCACCGCTTCAGTGCTCAGAGATGTAACATATACTGCAAACGCTTATTCGCTATTTATGGAAAAATCATAAAGATTAAATAGAACAAAAGATCACATGCCTTTGCCATGCTTCCCTGTTGGATCCAACACCAGCTGCCGGGCCTTCCATAATCACTTCCAATTGAACGCAATATGGTTGTAGCGAGTGAAGTTCCTGCACAGGTAAACATAAAACTTAAAAGCTATTCAACTGAGTATAATAATACATCAGTATAATAATGAGTACCATAAGAAAAGCTTTAGTAGGCATACATAAAAGGGAACTGCTATATATTGGTCCCCAAAAAAATTGATATGTGTCACCAAGTAAAAAAAAATTGGCTATATAACATACGCAGCTAACCACACGAATAGCGAAAAATGGACCATTGCAACCATAACATAGAGGGATGGAAGCTCAAGGAGGAAGCAAGCTCTGTAGCCAGAGATAGTAACAATTATATCGATTCATCAGCTACAAAAATATCTCGAGTGAAGATTAACGGACATTCAAATGACCTTGAACCTTCTTACAATGCAAATCTGACTGAGAGCACAGCAGCAATATTGGTGCATGCATTACATCTAAGCAAAAAAAAAATGGCACATAGCAACCAATGCAAAGAGATACATCAGTGTATTTTTTTTTCAAAGCACGTTAATTAGATGGTCATATTAAAATTGTCAGTATTTTTCTGAAATAAGATCTCTCCTAAAAGAAGAGTTTTCTAACTTTGCAATAAGTTGCTTAGTTTGGAACACTGAAATCCAAGGAAAAGCAGTAAAGTGGTCGACAGTTCACATACCCCACACATAGAGGTGGAAAATGGGTCCAAATTCTTCAACATCGGTTTTGTGTTTTACAACAGTACGATGAAGAGTAAATGCTATAGTTGTTGTCCATAGAAAAGAAGCCACACAGAAGAAATGAGCACTGTAGTCATGTGCAAAGCAGTAAAATGCATTCGACGGGCCCCTACAGCACAAGAAAAAGATATTAGAACTGCTAAATTACATAGCTAAGAACACACATTTAAAGTCAGCTTTCAGATGTATAAAAACCAATAATAGTCTGGTTTGTTCTTCTCAAACAAAAACTTTTATATTTTTTGCATGTTTTCCTAGCATTTACATTTCTTAGAAACCAGAACTCAAGGGTGCTGGGTCAAATTGCTCATCTAGGAATAATAGGTATGACTGATTCTGCATAAGTTCTTTCATGCATGTTATTAGGAAAATAAAATTAACATTGAGAAGTAAATAAAGTCAGGAAGTATTTACATGAACGAGAAAAATAATTTATTCATATAACATACTAGGCAGCAACATACCCCAATATAGTGAATAAGCTGCAAAACATATCCTGCAATTCAAGTCAAAGTTATCAGAAAATTTGGAAGTAACTCCGGCGACCAGAACAATATATAAACCTAGATCCAAATAATGATTTCACCAGTATCAGCTAAGCAACTAGAGTAGTAGTATCATTTTCCCACGAAAGTAATTTAGCTGCCAGTCAATGATGGTTTGATGCACTAGACTAAATTTCATGGCTCAGCAAAACAATAGGGAAAGAGAGGTTGCAATCTCGTTACATATGAAACACATTGATAAGCAGGATAACACTTACTTCCATATTTACGAGCAAACTAGAAGTATCCATACGAAAAATGTCCTGTTATTTAGCGCTATAGAATTGGAGGCGGAGCGTGGGGTGTACTACTGAAACAGATCACATACTATCATTCATGATTCAGCTCATATACCAATATGATCTCGAACACCAGACCATAGCAGCTGGAATGATATTTCAAACAAAATACTGGGGCAAAAAATATGCACATTTTTATGCTGACAAATAGACCAACTATCACATAATTGGGCTGCATAACCTTCTGCCAAAAGGTTCCAGAAACAATCCTCAGGGTAAATATTGGCGAGTTTAGGCACATTTCTAAGGATCCAGATCCCTGTTGTACCGCCAGGGACCATTTCGAGAAATTACTTCAGCTCACATGCACCAATGTAAAGCCATCTTAAGCTAAACTGAGAAAATTAATACTAAAATGCGCACAATTAGGGTATTAGGGTGCAAATCAACAGAACACAAGGCACATATCGCACCAAAAACACCTAGCTCCAAATTCGTTCCCAACAACAATAGCGACAGATCACACAATTTATCACCAGAAACCACGATACCGAGCCTAAATCACAAAGATCCGTCTGCTCACCGAGACGGCGAGGTAGAACACGAGCTTGAACGAGAACTTGCGGAGCTCGCGGAAGAGGAGGTAGCAGAGCACGATGAAGGAGGAGCCCGCGAGCGAGAGCGCCGCAGCGGTGGTGCCCACCGCGTCGAGGATATGGCGGTCCGCCGCCGCCGACGCTGTAACGGCCGGAGCCATCGCCGTCGCCGGCGATCTCCGCGGTGGTGAAGGGGCAGGGAGGAGCGGAACTGAAACCGGCCGGTGGAGCTCGTTGGTTGCTGGGCTGGATTTGGTTCGGAGCCTTGGGACCCGGCGGTCTGGTTGGTGGTTTGCTCTTATGGGCCGGGCTCAATGTCCATTATGGGTTGGGCCTTCTACCAGTTCACCGTGCACGTCTAGATTGATTGATTAATTGTTACTACAATTTTATAAAATTTGAGGTATCTCATTTAAAATCTGAGATAAAATGAGCTCCTCGAGAGCATACATGTTTTGTTCTGAGTAATTTGTTGAAAAATCATTTCCCATTTTTTGAAATCATACATATATCTGTATCGCAGAGAAGTTTATAGTTATTTCTGGTCTGAGGTTAAACGGAGATATCAAGGAAATGTTATTTTTCAGAATAATTATTATTGGTCCAAGACTGAATCTTGAAATGGCATTTATGCCCTGCGAACCAGAAGAATATTACAAGCATGATCAACCTTGCATCCTGGCCAATTAAGAAAAGGGAAATATTACTAGCTCTATACTTTTCTCTGATTTTTCCCCCAGAAACGGTGGGATCAATATTTCTATAGTTTGGCCAGAGAAATATTGGTTATGCGATTTTTCATTGCCAGGTTTTAATTTTTAAAATGAAATGCTTTGAGAAACATAGTGCTACAATTTTAGGTTCGTGTGCGCATTACTTAGCAAAATAGCAGAAGAAGCCGTGAAGTACACCTTTGTGACACGAACACTCCGTAGCAACGAGAAGCTAGATGAGCGTGCTCTTTTGAACGATCTAGCTTTGAACGAAGCACAAATTGTATATCGATTGGGTATAAGTATACACACATACTCTCTCCATTTTTTTTTTATTGTTGTCGTCGTTGATTTTTAACTCTGACTATTCGTCTTATTAAAAAATTTATAAAATGAAATATTTTTTATTATAATTTCATTTATTATTAGAGTTATTTGAATCATAATTTAAATTTTTATATATTTGAAATAATTTTTAAATAAAACGAATACTTAAAGTTAGAGTTGAAAGTTAACTATGACAACAATTAAAGAACGGAGAGAGTAACTTATTAAAAAAATTGATCTGGCTCTTCTTGCTAGCTAGCTCGCCGTTGCTGGTTTGCGATAAGCAGTCCAGCATCGATCCCCTACTTATAGTCGCACAGCCAGTCTGATCAGCGGAGTAGTGTGGTGGCTGTTGTTTACTTCTATACCTTTCCGTCGTCTTAGAAGTTAGAAGGTCATAATGAAGCTTAAACTTCGTTTTAACACATGTGGTGGATTCTTTTTTTTTTTAAAAAAAAAACTTGCGGTGCGTTGGGTGTGAATGCTACTAGCATCCATTCATATTGTTTTCTCAAACATTAGATATATATGAAGTACATCGTACTCCCTCCGTCCATGCAAATGATACTTTTACTACATATATTTTATCAATATTATTACAAAATTACAAATTTAAGCTATAATTTTATAAAGCTACAAATTTTGTATTTTATTTCTCACAAAACTACAGGTTTTGTATCTAAATTATCACACAACTACAGATTTTATGTTCAATTTATCATAAAACTACAGATTTTATACATATGTTGCTAAAATTATTGTACTAAATCTGTAATTTTCTAAAATTATAGTTTAAATCTGTAGTTTTATGATAATATTAGTAAAATATATGTAGTTTTGTGAAATTTACACTACTTTTAATGGCCGGAGCGAGTAGTATATTGGAAATGTGCATCTAGAAGAGGTTGCTCACCCATCTTGCAGTTTCAATAATGCATGCGTATGCAATCCACGTACTATACTTACAATGTTCTCCTCTGTACTCTATTATTTAGTCTGGCCGGCCATGTTACGCACACCATATATAATTCTATGACCCCCAACGTTCATCGGTCTCGATCCGAATTGACTTCGACGTACGTAACCACCTCCTTCTTTCACTTAAAATTTGAGATGAATGGACGAAACCACAATGTGTTCGTCATACATTACCTGCTGCACTGATGACTTGTTATGTTCCGACCCTTCGGCACTCCATAGGGCACGATCTATCGCCCTTACAGAGAAAGAAGCGACTCGTCTTGGAGAACAGCATCATCGTAGCAATTAACTATCCATAAGCTGAAGGTCATCCTAGAGATTCGCACTGGCGTCGGTGTTAAGAAAGTCTCAGAGTAGTGTATAATTAGAGAGCACCTGCGAGCAAGCAAGGACGCCGAAAGCTAGCTGAGCATCTCACACATCGATGCTTCCAATGCCGAGTTGACCGGCAGCGTGGCCAGCTCATGTGGTAGAGTCGAAGCTCTCTCTCCGTGAGGCAGCGATCGAGGAGAAGGAGATCGATCGATCATCGATCAGCCATGCTGTTCCGCGTGCCACGCCGTAGGGCGGCGCAACCGGCCGGCCGCGCCCGGAGGAAGACGATGGCGGTGGTGAGGCTGGGCAGCGGCGACGGCGCTGGAACTGGAAGCAGCGGCGGTGGGCGGAGGAAGAGGCTCTTCGTGGCGCTGCGGCTGCGCCTCCGCGTGCGGTGGCTCGCGGCGACGTACCGGCGCGCGCTGCGCCGGCTGCGCGCGTGCTACGCGGACGTCCTGCGCGACCTCGTCGAGGGCACCGCGCTCATGGGCGCCCTGCGCCTGCCCACCGGCGTCGACGGCGCCCAGGCCGCATCCTTCGGGCCCATCGCCACCGCCGGGTTCTGATGATAGCCTCGATGCGACGGCTGACCGGTGCGGCAGTGCTGCCCGCCGGTGATCCTGCCGAGCTCGCATGGGGCGTTGTTGATTGTTGTTGTTACTTGTTAGTTTGAACGATCGCCTGCGCGCGTGTATGCAACTGTTAACTACGCGCGCGGTCCACGCATGCAGATCAGCGGATGCTTGTGCAATCCGTGTGTGAGAACGTGCTGTGTTTTACTGGTGCGCGCATGTACATAAACATGTTTCACGGCGGGCGCGTATGATTGAGTTCAATTGGAACTAATAGTATTGTTGTTAACTGTCCAAATTTCAGTACAATCCTGTAAGAACAATGGTGTTTTTTCTGAAATTTTTATACAATTCATGTAAAAAATTTTACGGCGCAAAGAAGAAAGCCAAGAAACGTTGGGGCATGTGCTCCACGAGATCGGGCATAAAGTTACGTATTGCATCCATCCGGAGGGTTAATTAGCATGATCAGGAAATTACGATTGAGTCCTCAGTTCCATTGGTTCTGTAGATTCAGATAAGGTGTCGTAATCAGTAATCACATGTTTCTACAGTGTTTATCTAGTGAAGGCATGAACAGTATCCATATACTGTAACCTGCCATGGCTTTGCTATTTTTCGCCCATGACGGAACCAGGCCCGGCACCAGACTGGCAAGCAAACCCAAGCGGCCCAGATTCCATGGGCTCCCCGGTCCGGCTCGACTCGGCGGGCACGCCCCCATCCCCACGCATATTCGCGGCGCCCGCCTGCCAGGTGCGCCCGTGGCGGATCCCAAGGCCGCCAACCCGCCCGCCCGCCCGCCACCCAACCACCGCGCCCTTCCCCGCCACGCCACCGCTCGGCGAGGGACCCACCCCCACCGCGTCGGGTCAAACTCCACCACGCCCTCCCCTGCCTCGCCTCCTCCGCTCACCCATCCATCCACCCACTCACCCGCCTGCCCGCCCTTCCTCCTCCTCTCCTTCCCGTCTCCGCCCCGGCGCGCCGCCGGCCGCTTCTGAACCCTCCTCCCCGTCCCCATCCCACCTCCCGAACGGGAAACGACTCACCGAAGCAGGAAGGACGACCCTCAGCTGCGGGCGGAGGAAGGCCTCCGGTTCCGATTCCCCGCCGGAGGCCAGCCGCCCCATGGGCCGGTCGCCCGCGCCTGCCACGCACCAGCTCATCGACCGGCCGATAGGTAACTAGTATTCCCCGCCTTGTCGGGCGTTCCGTTCCCTTGGCTACCTCCTCCTCCAGATCTGGCGAATTCCTCGCAGATCTGGCCCCGACCTCGTGCGTTGTCTGATACAGCTGCTCGGCTGGTAACAACTCGCCGGTTTACAGTCGCGTGCGTGCGGTGAATAAAGTCGTCTTTTTTTTTCTTTCGCTGGGGTCGGTCGGTCCGTCGGTCGGACGTCGCGGCGCGTGCTGGCCGGGAAAGCAATTGAGCCAAGTAGGTGCTTTGTTTTTTCGCTATGCATTTTTTGTGGTTGCTCTTTTCTCTTTTTTTTTTCTCTACTGGGAAAGCAATTGAGCAAATTCTGGTGCTCTTTTGGCCTGGCTTAAGTGCGATTAGAGCTGGAGCTGCTAAAAATTTGAACTGAACGGACACCTGAACAGCTTCCCAAGCTAAATCCTCTGCTTTTCGCGTCTGTAGTCTGCTTCGTTTGCTGGACACGTAGGTTTGAAGCTGAAGCATGTCTTATGAAGGAAGTGTAGCGTGGAGGAGATATAATAATGAACACGATTTATGTCAACGAATTTTGACAAAGAAAATGTTGGGAAGATGCCTTTATGGTGCGGAGCTGTGCTGTAAGCTTGTAATAAAGGAGACATATATATAGGTACAACCAAGAAGTGGCATAGCTGCTATTGCTGCAGCAGGGAACATGCTAACAACCGCTATCGGTTTTGGCCTTTTGGGAAAGAAAAGCTGTTATTCTCGGGTCACCTGGGAATGTGGAAATTACTAAAATTACACCAATGCTGGTTGTAGCACAACTGTCTGGCCTGTTGACGCTGATAAAAAGAAAATTTCCTTTTAAAGCAAACATCATGATGCTTTGCTCTTCTAAGGATACTGTATACACCTTGTCTTGCCAAATTTTTTCGTGGAGCAACTATAAACTGCCAAATCGGAAATTCAGTTGATATGCTCTAAATATTGTCCTAGAATGTGAGACTTCACTATTGGACTGTGTGGGGTTTAGCAAATATGCATAATTGTGCATGTGTTGGCTGTAGGCTGGATTTGTATTAGAAAAATCGTTTATAGGCATGAACATTTGTCCTACAGTTATTTTTGTGACAATATCTATTTAGGTTGCAATAATTAATCCTGAAAACAAACTGTTTTTGTATGCGCATGTATTGGCTGCTTGACCATGGCATGACGGTTGGTTTCTTTTTATGCCTTTGCAGGACTCGGTTAAATATTTGTTGAAAGACTCTCCCTTGTACATGTGATAGTGCATGTAATTTCTGTTATGATGAGTTCACTGAATAAAGTTGTTCCAAATAGTGGAGATGCATGTTTAGTTTCACCTAGTAAAATCACAGCGTTAAATCCCAATGCAGCAGAATTTGTACCTTCGTTTATTAAATCTTCTTTTGGAAGTAGCGCAGTTCCAGATGTTAGCAAGTCAGATTTTAGGGGGTCTCCTGGAAAAACAATCCTAGATAGGTCCGAATCATCAAAGTCTAATAACTCGGATGATGAGGCACACCAGTTTTGGCGCAAGCAGCTTCCTGATGACATTATTCCAGACTTCAGTTTTGAGAAAATTGAACAAGGTCCTGAAGAATTATCCCTTGCTGGGTTATCCTTGAATGCGGCGCCCTTTTATGGGACAACATCCAGCCGCTTGTCAAGAGAACAACATGAGTTACCCTCTCCAGCTACCAAGGGCCTGGAACTGGAACATACTAATCTATCGCACAAAGATAATGCACAGGCAGCCTTTTCAGGTTTAGGTTCAAGTAACTGGGAGCAAAGTTATATGGGTTTTCCTAGTGGGAATCAGGACCTTTCTTATGACTCTGAAAGTGCAGCAGGCTTTCCAAACAATTTTTCTAGTGAGTATGCTGCTGCATCAGATGGCAGTGTTGATCCTTTGGAGTACTTAGCTTCTCAGTTCCCTGGATTTTCAGTGGAGAGCCTTGCAGAGCTCTATTATGCAAATGGATGCGATTTCAACCATACTATTGAAATCCTCACTCAATTAGAGGTAATGTCTTCCTTCTTGTATGCTAATCCACAATTTATATATTTTATCACAGCAGGGGCTTCCCTGCTGTACTTCAAAAACATACACACATTAATTTTTTCAGGTATCCACTTGGATAGCGCATTGGTAAAAAACTTAAATTAAAAAGTGATATCTCTTACTCTCTTACAGCAAACTGACTGGTCAAGGGGTTTGGAAGGAATCATGATACATAATGGAATATTGCATGACTTTTCTATCATTAATATTACTATTTCTAGTTGCGAAGAGAAATTTTTTTTACTCATTGTCTCTTTAATTGGAATTTTGTATTCATTTGTAAGTATTCGGGTTTACATCTACTCCTTTGGCGAGGGTCCATAAATGATTACTTCAATTTTTCAGATGCAAGTTGATGCTACCGCCAATCATGCCCTTAATTTAGCTCAGAGCGTACCAAACTTTAGCATAGGGGATTTCCCAGCACTGCCAACAGCTGAGTATCATAATGGCTTCAATAATGGCAATGGCGATGTCCTTAGCATCTTCAATGGACGCAGTTCATCCACCCTTTCTAGTGGAGCTGGTGATTTTGTTTCAGCTGTTCGCAAACTTGCATCACAAAACTCTGGCCATTTGAAGTTTAAGAAAGCTACATATGGTAATGGTGTTTCAGCTCTTTCTGCACCCAAGCAGTACAGTTCTAGTACCAAACAATCTTCTGGGAACAAGTTTCAAAGTGTTGGCAGCACAAGAGTTACGCCATGGCTAGAGACTGGTGATGCAGTGGGTAATAGTCATCTGATAAGTTCTTTCTGGCATAGCCTCCTCATTTATTTTCTAAATTTCTATGTTAGAAAATTTGCCAAAAAAAATCTGTTACTGTGATTTGCAGTAGACCACATGGATCACCAATAGATCCATCCAAGATCCAAAAAGGTACTAGGATCATAGATTGCTCTTGTAATTTTCCTTGGGTGCAAATTAGAGCCGGATCATAAGAATCTGGGCCCAAAATGTGTTCTATCTATGCTCATGATTTATAAACATGCTTTGACAGTGAATGGGAATAGCAAGAAATCAGGCAGGGCAATGCTGTATTCCATGTTCTAGACTCTGATCCAGCTATTTGACTAATGAATTTATTTTTGTATGCAATACACCAGCAAATATATACTCAGAATCAAGGGGAGAAGCTCGAGAGTATGCTAGGGTCCGAAATGCATACTTTGAGCAGGTACATTTTATTTTTTTTTGTAACAATCAGGTGAACTATCACATGTAACACATAACGATGCCTGCCCATGTGCATGGGCATACTATTGTGACATCTTCATCTTACATTTGCATTCTTTGTTTTGCTTTTGCAATCCTTCTTCCATTTTGCAGATATATGGCTGCTTAGAGCAGCAGATTTAGTTAAAAATTGAACTGGATTGGTTTTCCCAGATGTCATATTCTCATTCTTGCTTGTTCATGAATATTAGTCATCGTTGTTTGTGCATGAAAAGGGTTCACAAAAGTTATACAATCCTATGTGTTTAGTTGTGTGTATTTTGTGGACTAGTGAAGTATTCACATAAATATATGCCTGACAGGCTAGGCAGGCATACCTGGTCGGCAATAAGGCTTTGGCCAAGGAACTGAGCATGAAGGGACAGACTTACAATGCCCAAATGAAAGCAGCTCACGAGAAAGCCAGAGAGGCTATTTATCGACAAAGGTCTATTACCCTTTGCCTTTTTTTGAAGTAACATAACTGAGCATGGTTTTATCTTGGGGTTTGTTTCACCTTGCAGAAATCCTTCTTCACAAAGAGGTGGTGATCGTCTGATTGATTTACATGGCCTGCACGTGAGTGAAGCAATCCACATCCTAAAGGTTGAGCTCACTGCCCTGAAGAGCGCGGCGAGGGCCACAGGGGATAGAATGCATGTCTTGGTGTGCGTCGGGACAGGCCATCACACCAAGGGCTCTCGCACCGCAAGGTTGCCCATTGCCGTCGAGCAGTTTCTCCTGGACGAAGGGCTCCACTACACGCAGCCTCAACCTGGCTTGCTCCGAGTTGTGGTGTACTAACATCTCTTTAGGTAAACACCACGAGAAAAAAAAAAGAACGACCCCACAAAAAAAAGTGGAAGAGATGTAGAAAAAAAAACACAAAAAAATGTCGCCTGCTGGCGCACTGTAATTTCCATGTAGTTGTATATTGAAGGAGGCAGGAGGAGAATAGCCTGACAACAGAATACAGTGTAAAAGTATATACATAACTTCATTCAATTCATATTCCATTGTCATCGGTGCTTGCTGTGCGTTTGAGGTAAGTACCTGCGAATGGTCTACAATGCCAAAACTGTGATGCCTGCACATGAACTTTGGGTTTATTTTGACCAAGGATTGTCTGCTGTACTATTGGCTCACTGACATGTGGGTCACGGACTCACGGGTCAACGTCTCCCAGCGACTACGTCAACGGACACTAGTGGATCGGTTTTCTTATTTGCTCATGCCCATCAGTCGGCCACCTGCTGTTCCAATGGGTTAATTGAATCCATGAGATAATAGCCCCGTTTGGAATAACTTTACTCCACCACGATTCCATTGAAAGTTAAATTATCATCAGAGCGGCTGTCGATGAAATTTGATACGGAGAGAAGCGGACCGTTTGGCGTGCTCGCTTCTGCACCATGCCTCACTGCCGCCGAGCCGGATCGAAGCAAGCACAAAGCCCTCCGTCTGGTCTGCTCCGGGAGCTCATGAGGCATCCAGCTTCCATTGTGTTGGTGCAGGCAAAGGAGCCACCATCGGGTAGGGAGGGTGAATCCGCTGCAGCTCAACGAGCAGTGGAGCCCTCTCCTTCTCCTAGTGCAGCCCGACACAGAGGGCAACGAGGCCAGGTGAGGCGGCAACGATGGGAGCAGCGGAGGTGGTCGGGACTTGAGAGCAGCGGAGACGAGGTGTGTCGGGATCATGTACCTCGGGTACCTAACAGAGCGCGCTCGTACACGCAACATCGAGGGTCAGACGATCGCGGGTTCCGACCCTCCCCAACGGCAATCAGCGGCGGTCACGTCTTAGCCGCGCGGGCACACAAAGACCCCGGCCTTCGAAGGCTGACCCCCGGGGAACGACCCCTGGGAGATAGGTACCGCATTATGGTACATTTACTCTGACGACCAACTGCCATCCGTTCTGATGGGACGGGACGAGATTCACCACGGCGACACTCCAGCAGAAAGCTGCGACGGCTGCCGGACACGACGTGACAGCACTGTAGCCAACACAGTGCCACCAGACGAGCATCACAGTATCCGTCGCTGCGCACGACGCGACGGGTCGCGACCACGCCTGAACGGAATAAAATGATAGCGATAACGACGGAAGGGCCCACCTATCGGCGAGACGACAGGATCATGTAAGACCCACCACTTATAACTCCGGACCCCCTCCTATATAAAGGGAGTCCCGAGAGCGATAGAGACAACGACTACATCCCCGCGAACACAACAACTTCAAACACACGAAAGACAACCACGAGCTCCAGAGTCTTTGCATCCTTCCGAGCAAACGCCACCACTCGCCCACATCCTAGATTCACCTGCGGAGGGAGGATCCCGCCTTTGTAACATTATCACCGTGATAATCCGCTCCCTGGACATATGGTATTACACCGTTCGAGGTGGTCCGAACCAGATCAAAATCTTCTTGAGTCTTCTTTAAACTAGGTTGTATCGAATCCGAAGGCACACCACCCTCACGATCGTATATTTACTGTGGCGGTAGTCAGTACGTCGACAAGGTGAGCTCTGACCAGGTGAGGCGTGGATGACGCCGGCAGCAGAGTCGAGGCGGACTTCGGCCAGATGACACGAGGGCGGCTTCGGCTTGACAACACGAGGCCGAGACTTGGGAGCAGCGGAGGGGAGGCGGCCTCCGACCAGCTGAGGAGCCGAGGAGGTGAGGACGACGCCTGCAGCAGAGCGAGGCAGGCAGGATCCGGCCAGGTGACACGAGGACAGCTCTGGCCAGGCGACACGAGGATGGCGCCGGCGGCAGCGGAGCCGAGGGTGGCTGCAAGGACGGAGGCGGGGGCAGGGGTGAGCGCGTTCGACCAAAGCTGCTGGATCCCCGATTCTGCGTCGCAGGTAATAGGAAGCGTCGAGGAGAATCGCGGTCGGTAGGAGCGGAGCTCGAATCGCGCCGTTTGGGGCACATCTCCGCTTAATTCGAATGGAAGTTGCTGAGAATCGGTTCCAAACGGAGCCAATGTGTTGCTTCAAGAAACTGTCCTAAATGTTCCAGGTGGATGATTTTCGATCGGTTGCATATTTGTTTGGAAAACTCGAAATATCTTTCTCAACTGCCTGCTCGAACTCACCAACATTGTCGTGTCCACTGGGACGGGAGCTTTGGTAGAATCTCTATATTTAGACTTCATATTGGCTATGATTTAGTATAAGTGATAGTCATAACGTCCACTCCTGACTAGTGAATCTAAGAACTAAATAGTGTACGGATCGGTAGCTAACTCATTGACCAACCAGGGTCAACGTCGGACTAATGACTAGTTGCCCATAGACCAGCTGGTGAGTACCGAGCATCGCGACCGTTGGATGTCACAAAATATTGATGTTTAGCTGGTTTTCGATGTCAACGCCATGAGCACGAGCCACCAGAAGAATCAAAACTCCAAAGGCTAAGGAATGCACCACTCTCCGTTTCGTCCGTATGGACATCTGCTGTCACCGGCACCGGCAGCAGGTGCTCGTGGCTTCCCGTCCAGGTCGGCGAGTAGAGCGGCGGCGGGTTGTTCACGAACTCGGACCAGCAGTCGAGCCTCTCCGTGGACACCTGAAGCTGGCGCGGCGGCACCGCCGCCGCAGCCACATTATTGTCCGCTGGCAGCATCGAGTCACGCGGCGGCGGGGGATCGACTGCCGCCTCCTCTCGCGCAACCATGGCGGTATCGTGGTTGTTGCCGTACGACACCGCGACCGCGTACACCTCGTCCACGTCGCTGGTCCGGGCGACGGCGGGCGGCGAGCTCGGGAAGTTGAGCCCGTCCGCGGCGCCCGGGCCGCGGAGGCAGACGAACGCGGCGTCGAACGCGCGCGCCGCCTTCTCCGGCGTGTCGTAGGAGCCGAGCCATATCCGGTCGCGGCTGTTGGGCAGCCGGATCTCCGCCACCCACCGGCCCCACTTGCGCCGCCGCACGCCCTTGTACCTCCTGACATCCCCCGACGACGGCAACCGCGCGTGCTGATGTTCCTGCTCCTGTGGCGACGTCAACATTCTGTCAAATGGAGGTGGCATCAGCTCGGCCCTCGATCGGACGTCTGCCACTGACGGCGTATGCGGCGGAAGCTGCACGCGGCGCGCCGGAGGCTGCTTAATTGGTGGCAGCGAGCCTTCGCGGGATCTGTATATACGGTTCCGTTTGCCGCGTTGGAGGAGATGCATGCATGGACCATGGCGCGTGGGATGGTGATGTGTACGGACTTACTTAGCTGTCATGACAATCGGACATGCGGATGTATGACCACGTAGACTTGACTTTAGGTGGCGTTTGTCGATTGAAAATTGCTATAGTTGGGTTTGGGATTAGCAAATAGATGAAGGGTGAGATTTAATAGGATAAGATGAACGAAGGGTGTACATTTTAACTATTATTTCACTATCCTAATATCGGACTTCATTTTCCGGTCTTCAAACATCATCTTAGTGCATAGTACTGTTTATGTGTGTGGTTTTTTCTGCGCTACGAGGAATGTATAGTAATACTGCTTTAGTGCGGAATACGGTTTTCATGGGTGCTAATTTACTCAGGAGTATCATTTTAGCATGCACAAGGTTTTACAAATTAATTGTTATTCTTAATATATACTTCTACAATTTTGTAAATACGCCATCTCACCTCGTTTACTGTCCAACTACTTTTTTTCATCTATTACTGTGGCTAGAGACAAAGTGACAAATAGTAAAATGAGATGTAGGGTGTAATAAGGATGGCAACTGGTAAATGAACAAGAGTAGCTGAATTCGACTTCTACACAATTTCTTTGCTGAGCCGGATGATGCCATGCCCTAGGGCCATCCAGCTCTGAATCGCAGGTCGTGGAGAAGGAGGAAAGGTGTACTGGAAATGGAATCGCACGTAGGGACGACGGGAAAACCTTGGCACTTTGGCAGCTCATAGTAGCAAGGCTTCCTGGGCCACATCAGTTCGTTCCGTACACCGTGTACCCTCGGGGGTTCAACGGACGCGGCTTCCCTCGCCTCGTTCCGTCCGTACGTACTCCGTTCAGGTGGCAGATTCACTCCGGCCGGCCACGCTCTGCAGAAAGCTCGTTCGTTGAAGACCACTGATGACTAGTAGGGTTTTTGTTTTCATTTGAACCATTAAAATTGGTGGGTATTTATTTTTTGAAAATAGTAAACTTTAAAATCAGTACAAATGTAAAAATCAAGGTTTATGTCGACGCTTGACGTTTACGTCAAGTTCGACAGATATTTGTTTCAAAAATGCTTTATTAAAAAGAGATACACGATTTATACTAGTTCGAGTCTCTCGAAGAATAATAGCCTTGCAATAATTATATAATTTTTTGAATATAGTGACGAATAACCAGTGAAAATATGTTCTCGAGAGGGAATGAGAGATGTTTTGGGCGAGTCTTTGAAGAGATCTCATGCGCCTAGTCTCTCGTATCTTTTTTATAGTCAAGAGATGAGGAGTTACAAATGTAACTGTTTATGGCCGTAACAACTATAATATAGAATGAATATAAAGTTACTAGTACCATAACTTTAGAGGTTACTAATGTGCATAAATATGAAAGTTACTCATCTTAAATATAGATTTTGATGGTGCCGCTTTTTGAGCTCTATTCTGATAGATGTCTTTCGATGAACCATCATCGACTTTAAATTTGATAATATTATATTTGATGTGCATGTTTAAGATTTTTAATTTTTATGGTAAAGACAGTTTGAAATAAAACCACTCAATTTTCCTATTTACTGATCGATTTTTCTGATTTTAAATTTAACGGTTTGATTGGTGTTTTACTCGATTACCCATTTTCGGTCAGTTTTTCTTCTTTGTCTACCATTTTTGTAGTTTCATCAACTCTGCTGATGACTGGCTGATCGACACGGTGCGTGGCGTGGGCAGTGACGGAGCCGAGGGGCACATTGATCCGTCTGTCAGCGACGGCACCGGCCTTCCGGAACTTCACCAACCTGCTCGACCAGTACGCGTGCGTAGTACTCCGTAGGAAAAGTTTGGTAGAAAGAGAAGCTCAAAACACACTTCTCTTCCCGACCGAAGGGTTCACATGTTACACCAACAGTTCTCTCTAAGAATGCTGATCCATTATTGATCCAGCGTTATCATTTCTTGTCGGACGACCAACATTGCTTCGCTGAAGCTCAACAAAAATGGAAAGAGCCTCTTCCCCACAAAGGGAACTGACGAATGAGCCAGGCAATAAGAGGGCATTTCCCCCTAAAAAATATCAATTGTAAATAACCTCAATTCTCACTATTGTTTTTGAAATGTTCATACCCCACGAGGTTGTAAACTGAGATCGGGGCTGTCAGTAGAAATTTGCAGAACCGTACCAACGCACAGAGAGGTGATCACCAAAAGGCATTATTACTACTTGCTAGTCTACTGGTTGTGACCTCAAAACTGAAAATGATGGCATGCTCACGAGATGACAGCCATCACATCAGATGCTTTCAACACGATGTATCCTGTTCCATCAGCGCCCTTGAACTCGCTCCCCGCGTACTTGGAATACAGCACCGTGCTGTTGGTCGGTACTGACAATGGCTGCCTCTTGCCTTCCTCGTCCAGAGGGCCAGGGCCAACTGCTACAACCTGCAACGGCAAATATGGTTTTGGTTCATGTATTTCGTGCTCAGACCATAATTTTGTATTTTTGCTTGTCCTACTTCGCAACTTGAAAAAATGGTAGCAAGGACTCACCGTTCCAATGGATGGTTTCTCTTTTGCTGTATCGGTGAGGATAAGACCCCCAGGAGTTTTGTCTTCAGCTTCTGCGACCTGTTGAAAAATGCAAAGCAAGAGATACATAATGATAGGAATGCATTCAACAAAAAAAAAACAGAATATAAGAACAACTTGCGATCTCTAAATATATTGTTTATAATAATCAACATCACCCCAGACAAAAATGTTACAACTAACAGGAAATATAGAATACCTTGATGAGAACACGATCATTGAGGGGCTTCATATCCTTCACATCATCTGTCTCAAGGATACCAATGATATCATCCACCTTCAGGATGAGATGCTTAGCACCATTGAATTCGACCTCAGTACCAGCATACTTTGAGTATACAACTTGAGCCCCAGTCTGCATAAGAAACAGGTATTAGTGCGAAGTGCTTCTTGAGCAACCACAGGAAAAATACGCAGAAGGGCTCATTAAAACATCTAGTTTGACAGCTTTACTTTTGCAAATTCAACTGCTCCGGTAACATGTTTTGACATACTAGACATACAAAAGCAATCAAGCTCCAGTTGGAATGTGAGATCTCTGGTAATATTTGCATGGGTATAGGAGTAGGGCCAAGAAGGAGAGGGGGTTTGAACTTTTATTGGCTTTTTTCTAGAAAAGTTATAGGCCAAAGCAAAGTTCAAGCCCCATCCCCTCTGCTTATGCTTTCTTTCAAACCCCCCCCCCCCCCCCCCCCCCCCCCCCCCCCCCCCCCCCCCCCCCCCCCCCCCCCCCCCCCCCCCCCCCCCCCCCCCCCCCCCCCCCCCCCCCCCCCCCCCCCCCCCCCCCCCCCCCCCCTTCTCAGCGCCGCCACATTCTTCTCTCCCCCAGACACTGCCACTGCATTCTTTCTTCCCCGTCGGCCATCGCCGTCTTTGATGTCAGCCATCGACGCCAGATCTGCACATGTGCTGCCCGTCTTCCTCGGTGTCGGCCGTCTGCACCCGCCTCACTCTGCGGCAGCCGCCTATGGTGGGCCTACCCTCCGAAGCAAGAAGGGCCATTGCGCAGCTTAATCGTACCTTAGCGAGCGCCTATTTTCCAGGGTGCAGATATTTATATGAATGATGGATAGAATCGTATCAAGTTCACAGAACCAAATCAATTACTAATTTACTATGAGGACAAGAAAAGGCTAGTGTTCTAATCAAAGTTAGAATGCTCCTAAGTTATGGTTGTACTAACTAGATTCTTCTAATTGATATGAATGAATGTTGTAATGAGTGCTAGGATGCTCCAAACTTAATGGTGGTATTAATTAGATTGGGTTCTAATTGATGCAAGAAATAAGTGGAGCAGGAACCAGCAGTTATGGTATAAAACTTCGAGCACGGACCTAGCAACAAAGTAAGATGTAGGTTCATCGTAGACTCCCTTGCCTTTTCTGGCAACTATTATCAGCCTCATTCTAGTCATCCACTCATCAAGTCTAATCATCCGCTCATCAATCACAAACACGTAACCATGTTTTCTTGGTAGTGCAATATGATGTCCACAAAAGAACAGTACTGCTGGCATTACAGCATTAGCGACTAGTGCATCATATTCGTGTTAGTTGCAGCTACATTTTCGCCAGTCGCACATAGCACATATATGTGTATTCATCATATATCCACTACACACTGCTATTGTGAATAAGAATTTACCGGTACGCCAACCTCAATCTTCTTGTCCCCAATGGTCCTACCAGCTCCAACGGCAACAACCTCACCTCCTTGTGGCTTGGTCTGTGCAGTCGATGGAAGCAAAATCCCACCAACCGTCTTCTGCTCTGCAGGATTCAGCTTCACAAGCACCCTATCTCCCAGAGGCTTTAGTGAAGTGTACTGTGATATGAAAATGAACTGTGTGTCATTTCCAAATCTATACAAATAACATCTATATCCTACCAAAACAATTCAAGCAAATTATGTAGTACATGATGCCAAAAACTTGGGCATGTAACACATTTCGGTGTCATCGTCTTATACCTTTGGGGTGACGACAGTGGCAGCCCTGACGAGGAGGCTACGGGATGAGCGCCTGGACGAGCAGACTCTGAGCATCGATGGGGTCGAGGCCAAGCCCTTGTTTGTGAAAGCCACAGCAGCGACCCCAGCACCAGAGAGCTGAACTGACGACATTCTCGTGTTCTCACTGATGAACAACAGCTATCTGCGGATCGAGACGAACAAGAGCTCAGTCCAATGTAGAGATAACCCAACCCGGTTCACCTATACACCACCCTGACCACTAAATCTGGACAGATATGCGAGAAATGACGAAATTTGGAGAAACTCGCTAAAATCTTCGCCAGCTTCAGCACACACAACAATTAGCCCCTCCCCCCAATTCAATCACTGGAATAGAATTAGCAACTACTCCGTTGATGCATACATGCGCGCTCCGCTTAAATTGCATCCTAATCAATAGTTCGATACCCTAGCCACAACACAGGAAGCGACCGAATCGACTGAACAACCCACCAGAGTACAGCATCTAGCCCAACATGGACCTCCCCCCCACCCCAAAAAAAAAAACCGCAAACGAACCAACCTAAGTCTCCAGCGGCTTGTGTACCTCTTCTGTGGTCGCGCGGCGGAATCCGGCTGCCGTGCTCGAGAAGCGACTCGGGGGTAGGTGGCGGGAGCGGAGATAAACCCTATGCGAGGCGCGAGCAGATGACCGGCGAAAGCGCTGGAGCTAAAGCCCCGCACCCGCTTTATCCTGGACGGCCGCCCGCGCGGTCGGCTGCGTCGCCGCGGTGGAGCTACCCTGCTCGGATCTGGGTTTTGGGCGACGGGACTTTGGATGGAGTTTGTGTGGATTTGGTGTGGTATGCTGCTCTGAAGGTGTAGCGCAGCGCGGCAGGATCAACCCGTTAAGCTCCAGACGGGTTGGTGGGCGAATGGGTGATTAGCCTGGATGGTTCTAGAACGTAGTGGAGGACCGCTCGAAACCGGACGCTGGCATGATCCGGCTCGCTGGCTCTCTGTCGTCCACCACAAATGCATTTCGAGTGCTCGCTTGTATACACAGAAAAACATCACTAGCATTCAGGAAAAAAAATCCCGCAGTTAAGATCTTTGAAACAAAGAAATTTTTTTATTTCTACGGGCGCGTTCGTTTCCACATTTGATAGTGTTTTCTGGCTATTGCTGCTCAGCGCAGCTGTTCAGATGTCTTTTTTGGGTGAGTACTGTAGAGTGTGCGCCGCTATAGCAGTAGGAAATTACTGTGCACTACTGCACCAAGTAACCATAGCACCATATCAAAATCACAAACGAACGGAGCCGACGTTTTTTTAAAAAAAATTGAACTGATTTTGATAAAATTTTTGCGAAAATCCTTCGTTCCAAAAGCGCCTAAAAGGGACTGAACAGCAAAACACTATCCAAATAAGTTAATCCATCAGCTGTCTTGCCCTACGCCTCCAGACATAATAGAGTTTTCCGTTACAATATATACAAACAGTCAAATACAACTTCACACACTTTTCAGTATCCGGTAGGGGAAGCAGCAAGGTGGAACAATTTCCAGGCTCCAATTTCAATAAGGCTTGCGAGATGCAAAACCACGATGTACATGCTTACAAACATATATACACATTGAGATGATTCAACAATTTGTAAGATTACAAATCTTCCGTGGAAAACAATTACAACGAATGTTTGCCTCAATACGGAGGCAGCTTATCAAATTCAAAGCCGTTAAGTATAAAAAAAGGAAACTAATCTGATTATGTTGAGCATGTACCCAATCTTTTTGGTGGATCACTCCAAAATACAGCTTGCTTGCTGAACAACTTCTGCCGCAAGTATTTTCGTGAATACTGTCTCAGTAAGTAATAGTACTACCTCGTAATAACATCAAGGGTGTAAACAGTCCTCCATCTGACCCTTTGTATCCTTCACATAATGGTAAGAGGAGGCGTGTTAGTATTTACGTCACGACCTCCATGCGTTTGCGTCGTCAGAAGCACTACAAGCTTGCGTTTGTGGAGGGATGCAACCGAGGTCGCCATCCAAGCTCATCTGCTGTACTTCAACCGATGATAATATTTTGATGCTCTTCACACAGCTTACAAACTCCCTACAGATCAGGATTCCAGATCATCAGATAAGAAACAGGTCAAGGGGAAAACAGTGAGGGAAGATAAGTAAGAACTTACTCCCAGGGGTCATCCCCAACAAGGAGGATGTCATTCTCATGATCGACATAGACAAGCTTCCAATCTGTTCTATAAGGATCTTCAAGCTGCCCTTGGATACCAAACATGCATGCGAGATCATGCCGAAGATCATCGTAACCTCGATACCGGGTGATATCAATTGATCTCCCTACAGATCCACGCTTTTGAACCTTGAATAATACAAAAAAAACGATGGTTACTTAGGATTGTTATGGAAGTAAATGATCAAGCTGGAATTTTGCAAACAGACATAATTGAATAAAAAATACAGAGAAGGATAAAGTGTCCTCGACCAAAATAAGCTTTGAGATGTATATATACATAGCTAATATAGGACACTTTTTCAAAAGTCCCTATCTGCATGGATGACAATGTAATTGATCATTGAGACTAACTATAAGTCATCATGCATCAGGTGACATTTTGTTCGTTTTGTCGAAACACATATTGCAGGGTGGCATGCAAATATACATTCCTGGATCTACTCGAGCTAAAAATAGCACTCCACAAATGTCTATAACATCTGTATATTAGTTGATCAAGAGGGGCTATTCACAAGAATTTGCGGGTCTCTATGGCAACTTGATCAAGACAGGGTTTTCACATGAATTTGAAGGGAGATGTCAAAATTAGTGCATGTAAGTATGCATAGATAATTCTAAAAGAAGATTTGATTACTTCATGATTCAGCTTTGACAGCCTGATCAAAATACCTCTACAGGAATACCAGAGTACCTCATGATTTGAAAGCGTGTACACATATATAGGTGCACACAAAATACACATTCTTAGGAGAATGATATCAAGTAACCAACCTTAGTGAAAGTTCTCATCCGCTGTGTTTGATTATTCCATAAACCTTGATTTGCCATTCCACCATCAGTAACAGCAACATCACTTGAACAGCCAGGCTTAAAAGACATATCAGGGACACCAAATGACTGGGAGCTGAATGCAGCAGAGGACAGCTCATTCTCGACGTCCCTAGGATCCCTTTGTGCTGAAGGTAGATTGGATATACCCTTTACTGTCGACATCGCTCTTGACAACAGGGCATCAGGCATTAATGTATCCACATTTTCTGCAATAAGAAAGCTATCTCTTGGATCAACTTGAACGTTGCTATCCAAACATACTGGAGGAAAGGAAAATCCTTCTCGTGGGCTCTCATCTAAACAAAAGGAGGTAGCAGATGATGCATCAAGTTGATCTGAAGTTGGACGTCGATTAGGTACATGGACTGTTTCTTTACTACCTTGCATATCAGTCTTAATTCGATTGTCAGACTTGCCTTGAATTTCCTGAAGTAAGTGATCAATCTGCGGTGTTGCTGGCATCTCAGGCAAATTTCTGCTTCTTTGATGTGCTCTGCTCAAGGAATTTATCGGAGAGATACGGCTGCCTGATGGAACTGTTGAGCTGGATGGTTCATCACTCTCAGCAAGTGCTGAGTGAGATCGTACAAGTTGCTGGGCTGTCAGTGATCCTGCGATATGGTTTAAAGGTGTTTGCTGCAAATGCTTGAGCTGACCCATAGCATCAGGACTGCCGAACTGATGTTGAAGAACTTGCTGCTGGAGAATTTCCTGACTTTTCTGCGATAATTGTTGGATCAGCTGGGATTGATGTTGTGGATTCAGCTGAGATAGCAGATTTTGTTGTTGAATTTTTTGAAGGAGCTGCAGCTGCAGTTCGGATTGCGATAGTTGTTGCAGTTGTTGCGACTGTTGGCCTTGGAGTAGTGCCTGCTGGAACTCTGCTGTTGGTTGCACCTGTGAACTGTGAGTTGATGGTGGTTGCTGCAACGAACTCATGGTCGTCAAGCCTGGTAAACCTGGGCATTGTGTAGGTGACTTGGGTAAACCTAATTGTTGTAGTTGAGATGAAGATGGTTGCAAAATCTGGCTCAATAGTTGTGCTTGTGAGACAACTTGTCCACTTGAAGGCTGTTCTTTCAGCTTGTGCTGGTCCATTGGCTGAAGACATGCCGCAGCCTTCAACTGCTGCTGTGGCTGTGATGGTTGCCGTTGGAGTTGTTCTTGCTGCTGCTGCTGTTGCAAGTGAATCGCATTCTGCTGCAGCAGTTGGGATTGCTGTTTCTGTAGCATTGCCGAATTTTGCTGCAGTGGGTGGACCTGCTGTTGTTGTAATACATGGTGCGGTTGCTGTTGGTGTTGAGCCAACGAGGTACTTGCTGGGTGATCTGCTTTTGAACCAGCCTGTATATTAGGTAAGCCAATATTTTGGGCTTGTATACTCAGTATTTTTGATGGATCTTCACTCGCAGTGCTCATCCCATCTTGCATACCCAATGCATTTGAAGTCAAGTATTGCGACTGTACAGCAGGGGCAGCAGCTGTTAGCATCTGAGGATTTTGCTGCATAGCCATCCATTGAACTAGGCTGAGGCCTGGAAATAGTGCGTTTTGAACATCTTTCAGAGCAAAATCGTCAGCAAGCCATGGCATAGCTCTCTTGAAAGCACTCTCAACCTCATTTTCATCATCTGCAAGATTCATTTATACAAGGGTTAAACATATCTTCAGAAGAAAACAATGAAATAAGACAAATATAATATGTTTGCATTTGATTAGGAAGTGAGTATACAAGCAAAATATAAAAGAGGCCATAATTACTGTTCATAGCTAACATCTATTTTGCAGATAAGAAAGAAGAAACCAGTAGTAAAATAGATTTATGTGTTTGCACAACCATATAGTGCAGGTTTATGCTACCAGCAGGGGAGTCTAAATCTAATTATGGAAATTTGTAGCATGAATCAAAATTTGCAAAAAGCAATGAAGCAAATTCATAATGCAACAGACCCAGTGGCACCTAACTTTACCTATTGATAATTACCAACAAGCAGTCAGCTCTTATTACCGAGATAGTTGTATCTGTACCTGGCATCCCTGGCTGCTTAGGAAGCTTTGGCCTGAAAAATGGTGGTGGACATATATAAAAGGGTGTAGCAACTGGTTCAATCTCCCATATTGAAACACGGGTTCGCCTTTCGGATGCAGTTGATTCATCCCACCCAACCTAACAAGGAAAGAGGATGAATTCAGGTGAAACTGCAGTTCATTATACAGTCCTCAAAATTTCAGTGAAGCTATCTTTTTATATAGTTAAGGTCTTAATCAAGAAGCTGAATTACATGGTATCACTGCAGTTGAAAAACCAAGATGAGTGACAAACCTGAAGGTTTCGCCAATGAGAATTCTTCCACCGCACTGGATCTAAGTCACCAATGCCTGTGATTGTGCCCATATATCTTCTGATACCTGAATCCTCTGTCTCAAACAGCATTCTGAATCGCATTCCAAGAGATACTTGTGTATACAGAGCCTTATTATACTTTGCCAAAGGAATGACAAATTCTGATGGGCTTGTCCTATCCAAGAAAATAGTACGAGTACATTGAACAAATTGTTGGTAGAAAGTATATATAAGATGCAATAACAACTAAAATACCTTGGATTGTAGAAAATAGTAAAAGGGCTACTGTTTGCAGCAGCATGGGCTGCTGCTGCCAGAATTCCTATATGCATGCTGTCACTTGATAGTACTGATGATGACAAAGCTTGTTGGGTTCTGCTAGCTCGCCGTATGCCTAAAAGAAGCTGAGATTTCTCATCCCTGGAAAAAAGGAAGAAAATTTAGAATCCATATTAATTTTTACTAAATGTTAGGTCCGCCAATTTGTTATTTTGATGAAGTTACCGTATAAATAGAACTGAATCACCAGCTATAAGCCTTTTTGTACTGACAAAGACACTCCAACCAGTAGTCAAAAGGTGCCTCTTAGGTTGACCTGCATGTGGATGTACAGCAGGGTGATCAGTTAAGACACCATGCACCAGCATAGCTCCTTATACATTGCATGAAAACACGGAACAATAGTAGCTGCAAGAATCCCATGTTGAACCAAAACGAAACCAGTTCATGCAATCTTCGAATTGTGAATTTGCCGTACCTCGATAAATGTGTCGAAATTTCCATGAAATGTCATGCAGATCCTTGGCAATTATTTCTTGGGCTGGTGGTTGCATCGTAAAGTCCTATCAAACATGTTACCCCTGTTAAGGCAGGTATTTATGCATCTGAAAAATTCATAGTTCCATCAAAATTATTCTGGTGTTAAAAGAAACTGTACGTACTAATGGTGGAAATATCTTCTCCGCTGCACGACGTGGCACTGAAAAACCACCGTGTGTACTTGTGTCACTTGCCGTCAGCGTCTTGCAGAAGAATTCTGTTGGTTGCTTGTTTTGTTTCAGGCCGAGTTCAGAAGCCAGCATTGCATCTCGATCATACTGCTAGTATAAAAAGAAAATGTTTCATACTCAGCAAGGACAGATAATTGCAGACTAAGAGATCAGTTAACATACTTTATTCACAGGCTGAAGCGTCATCTGGGCATACACCTCATCTGTTTCAGAATCTGCCTGCACAAGAAATATGTTTCGGGTATCCAACTAAGTAAAGCAGGGGAAGGATTCAATAAAACTAGAAGGCCACAAGGTGAAAGCTAACACCAACATACATGTAAGGTGAGACTTAGAAGCTTGCAGATCAATTTAGAAGGCAGAGATGGGTAACTGGGAATGGTGTCCAGCTCCTTATTCATTGAAGCAGCGACCTACAAGAGCGACCAAAATAGAAGATTTTTAGAGGGAAAAAACTCTGAATCAACTCATTTCCGATGATGAATTGATCTACTAGTAAGTAATATACCTGTTCGCTGTGGCCCTGTGGGAAGTACACGACAAGGCTGCCCGCGGGCGGCAGTGATACCAGAGGCCCGGCACAAGCATGCCATAGCTCCGAGTTGATGGGTTTCTTTTCCCCTGTTTTTGCAAATAAACACAGGCAACAGTTAGTACATTGCTTAAACTGCATCACATGTGAGAACAGCCATGGCAATTGCGCGCAATCAACCAGCTAGAAGAACTAGCAACGCAGGAAAAATCAACGAAAATGAATATGAATCATTGCAAGACGCTGATTCAGCAATGCTTAAGCAGAATGACCTGACTGTGAGCAAGCATGAAGCATGAGGAGAAGGGAAAGGAAATCCTACTCACCTTCTGCCGAGCTGGACGTGACGCTGCCCGATCCTGGCTCCTTCATCCCGGCGAGATCCCGATCCAAAGTTCCGCGCCCGGACACGCGAGAATATCCAGCACCACCACCCTTCGCCTCCGCCACGAGCACCCTTTTACCAGCCTCTGCCGAACTTGCTACGAAGGCGCCCCCTTTCCGCGTAAAGTACTCGGCGGCACGAGGCGACGAGGATTAAACAATTCGGGACTGGATCAGCCGCGCAGGCCGCGCAGCGAGGCGAGCGAGCGCCCGGATGAACCTTCGCTGCCAGTCGCCACGCCGTCGCCGCGGATGATGGCGCGCGAGCTCATGCGCAGCGCCTCCACTCAGGCGACCTAAGTGACGATGTCCACCTCAGGGGACGGCGAACCGCGGTGATGAGAGACACCTCCAGCAACGGGGTTTCGGACTCCGGGGTCCGCGCGCCGTCGACGGAAGCGCGTGGGACTGGGAAGCGAGGGTAGAGTAGGAAGAGAGGAGGAGGAGGAGGAGGGAGACAAGCGGGTTTAAAAAATGGAGGGGGCGGGGGCCGGGGTTGTGGGGCGAGCAGAGCTGGCGCTGTGCTGCGGCAGGGGCGGAGTAAAAAAAAAGCGGCAGCCGCTCGCTGGCTCGGGCGGGGAGAAGACGGAGGAAGGCAGGCAGGCAGGCACGGCTTGTGTGCGCTGGCGTGCCGCGAGCTGCGGCGGCGGAGGCGGGGCGGGCGAGAGCGCGCACGGCACACGCGCCGGG
>BCLF01000004.1:589635-602118 GCA_001602275.1 Zoysia japonica
CGCGGCTGGGTGGGCGACGGCGACGGGTGTGAGTCGGGTCGGGGCGCTGCGGCGGGCGTGTCGGGCCCGTGCCGCGCCGGGAACGGCAGACCGGGACGGGGTGTCGTTTGTCCGCTTGCGCGGGGCGCGGGCAGCGAGAGCGACGCCCGCGGCGTTTTCTGCTGCAGTGCCGGCGTTCGTCGCGTGGACGCGATCGTGACGGCGGGCGAACGGGAGGACGCGGCACGCCACGGCGGCGCACGACGGAAGCGTGAGGCGTGCCGCCGCGGCGCACGGAAGAGATACGTGTCGGTGCGTGTCGAGAGTTCGTTCCGTTCCTCTCACTGATGCTTCCTGCTTGCTTTACTTTCTACCGACGGTCAAATAAAAAAAATGAGCGGGAGAGAGTATTCTGCACGGTACTTGTCAGTGGTCGCCGAATCAATTTTACTGTGATAACTACACCAAAATACGTGTAGAGCTACTAGTAGTTCCTGATGAGTTCACTCGAAGCAATTACCGGATACAGGCAGGATACGGCGGCGTAGGGAGCTGTTGGAAGTGGTTGCGGCCTTGCGGGTGAAGGTGGACACGACAAGGCCACATGGTACTGTGGCCGTTGCACATGCAGCACGGATGAGCCGAGCCCGCCGCCCTCCCCTTGCAACAGCACCGTATACCGAGGCAAGCGTCTGGTCTAGTTGTACGTCCCGGCACCATGCTTTGACCGAACTGTCGAGATTGAATTGTTTGTAATGTACAACTACTGTGCAGCCGACGGACGTGCCGCTTGTTCCCTATCCGAAGGCAGAGGTTACGCGCGGTAAAAACCGGTGCAAGCTTCCGGGGAAAGGGCGGCGCCCGCCCGCGTGGCCCTCCCCGCACGGCGCGGCGGCGAAAGCCTCGGGAAAACTTCGCCCCGAACCCCGCGCGGCGCCGTGCCCATGCCGCCGCTGGACGGCTGGACGCTGGAGGCCCCTCGCTCGCTCGCTCGCGCGTTCCCGGGTCAACGTACGCCCAGCCCGCGCCCAGGTGCCAAAGAACGAGAAAAGAAAAACAGAGAACGCCGTCCCGTGCGCACCGGGGCACGCGACCGCACGGGCACGGCGGCGCGCGCGTCGCGTTGAGCGCCCGCCGGGCGAGGAGGAGTAATGTTACATCGACAAATAGAATTTTATAAATTGCTTTCTTCGATTTTAAATTATTGACACTGTGATTTTTAACATCAGCTTTAACTATTCGTTTTATTAAAAAAAATTGTTCGAACATGTAAAATTATTAGTTATGATTTAAATTTCACTACTGATCAATTAAATAATAATAATATTTTAAATATTTAAACAAATTTTTTAATAAAATGAATGGTCAAAGTTAATGTTAAAAGTCAATGGTGTCAATAATTTAAAACCGGATGGAATACTTGCATACTATTCACATAAAAAATTGTTTTTAGGACATGTACAGTGGAGAGACAGGAACTCTTCCTGAAATTTAATATAAAGACAGTTAAAAGACAGGTTATACAATGATGTATCTATTTTAGTGTCTATAATCTATCTAATGCTTTGCTTATGACTAGAATCAATGATGAATACTATTTTGTATACCCCCGTGTTGCTACTTCATAAAAAAAAACTCGGTAGGCATAAATTAAATTAACATAGTAATAATATTTATTTATAATAATGAAAATACATTGTACTCCATTCGTTTTTAAATTGATATTATCATTGACTTTTAAATTCAACTTTTACCATTCTGTCTTATTAAAAAATCTGGTTAAATGTGTAAATTTTAAGTTGTGATTCAAATAATTCTAATGATAAATCAAATTATATCGAAATATATGAAATTTATCAAAAAATTTGAATAAGATGAATGCTCAAAATTGAATTTAAAAGTCAACAGCAACATCAATTAAAAAACAGAGGGAGTATATTTTATATAATCTCACCATTTCACATCTTGCGCACTATAATAGTATTCACTAAAAAATATGCGCAGCAATTACCACGCTTTTTGTGTATGTTTCTGTAACATACCTTGCGTTTCAAATCATGAATTTAAATTTGAATTAGAATTCAATTAACCAAAGTCAATAGAAATTCAAATTTGATTTGAATTTAAAAAATTTCAAAGAAAGCAAGCTCAAGAAAATTCAAAGTAATATCTAAAACAATTCTTATTTATCAATGATCACAAGGTTCACAAAGTATAAAATGATTTTTGTAAAAATTTAAAACCAAAAATGTAAGTCCCCCAAATTATTTTATTTCCTCAAAAATCAGCTATCTGCCTTTCTAATTTTTTTAGAACTAAATCCGCTGCGAATTTGAAGATGCTCCAAAAATGAAAGTTGTTCCTCATAAAAATTTCTTCAGCTCTACAAATTTCCAAATTCATCGGAACTCAGGAAGTTAAGTTTTTGCTGCAAAAACAGAAGCTGTCGCTGGAAATTTCGAAAATCAGAAAAATGAAAAAGGGGACGGACCCCACCTGTCAGCGCCCAGCCTTCATCTCCTTCCTCCAGCCGCCAGCGCGGCACTGTGCGCGGCGCGCATGCAGGAGGCCGCGTCGCTCGGGTCGCCACACGCCCTCCCCCCCTGTCGCGCCCCTGCTCTACCTTCTCTCTCACTCTCCCTCCGCTCTCTCACTCTCTCCCGGCACTCGCACTCTTCCTCTCTCATCTGCGCGCGACTGGCAACGGCGCGCCTCCGAGGAGCACCACCGTCGAGCGGCCTTCGGCCCTCTTCCTTGCCTGAGCAGGAGCGCTACCATCCCCGGAGCTAGCACTGCCCCCTCTCATCCTTTCTCCTCGTGCGAGCTGCTCGAATTTCCAAGTTTCCTCAAACTTGAACCGTGGAAGCAACCGGTGCATTTTGTCCAAATCAAGCCCTCTCCGGTGAGCCTCGGCTCGATTCAACTCGGCCACACCTCCTCCACCTCCTACCGCTCCTCCGACCGAGCTTCCTGTGAGAAATTTTGGGCCTGTGGTGCAGGAATCGTGGAGCTCCTCGCCATCGGTCGCCAGAACCGCGCACCTCACCGTCGACGACCCACTTCCGGCCATTTTCGATGACGACAACCTCGTTGCCGCTCTTCTACTCGCCGTGGTGAAGCTCCCAGAGCAGACGGTTTCAAGTTTCGTGCACCGAAGAGTCGTCGCGACCTCGTCAAACTCTCCTTCGCGCCGCCGCACGACGTCACCCTTGTTCCGATGAGCTAGTGACAACGACGACTTTCCCAAGAACCTTCTCGGGCTAGCACCAGGGCTCGCGACCCCCGGGGACAGCGCGCCGACGAGCGCCGCCGTGCACCGATCGTCGCCCACCATGGCCGGGTGCCGAGCTCGCCCTCGGATCCGGTGTGGCCACCACCTGATCCCGTGCGGCCAGCCGAGTATCCCACTTTGTGGCTTAGCTCCACAGGCCGCCACGTGGCCCGTGTGGGATTGGTTTTATTCAACTCCGAAAAATTCTTTATTATTGCGCAGAAATTTGATAAAAATTGTAAAATTCACAAAAAAAATTCATAATAGCTCAGAAAAATATGAAACCAATTTTGTTAGACTTCTAAATTCATAAAATATTTATTAAAAATAAAAAAATTAATTAATTGTTTTAATAATGATTAATTACAGAAATTGGTTAATGCATGTTTAAATCTTAATTAATTATGTGTGCGCTTTAAATTATTGAAAATTTGCTTAATTGTCCCTTAGGTTATTAAAGAACATTATAAAAATGTTTTAGGCTAATTTCTTCGGTAATTGTTTTATAATGAATTTATCTCTGTTTTCTATGTAATTAATTCATAGTAATTAGAATATTTGCTAATAATTAACCAAATGTGGTTCTAAATTTTATTTACTGAATCTTGATCTATTAAAATTGATTAGAGTCCAAAAAACATTATTGAGTAGTATTAAATTAGTTTGTCTAACCAAATTAAGTGAATTGCTTTAGTAATTAACTATTTTTAATAATTTTGGTTATTTTACTTAAAGGTAGTTAATTAAACGCTACTGATATTTTTACCCTACTGGTTTAAAATGATTAAATAGCTAAAAATGTAGTATCTACTCCTTCTAGTAATAGAAAAGGTTGCAAATAAATTTGTTTTGCTGTTTGTCTTTGTCATGGCATTGCATAGCATGCATTTTCTTATTGTCATTGTTTCTTTGTTTAGTGAGCAACGTACTCGAGAGTGACATGGGTGCTCCAGAGACTGAAGCACTTGTGGGTAGTTTTGTTGAGGAGACTTCAACATCGTAAGGCAAGCATCATACATGTTTATCTTTATTTTATATAAATAATGAATTGAATTAGTGTTTTATTATTGCATTTGTCGGGCAATAGGATAAGTGTGGTTATGTTGGAATCTGATTATTACCCCTCTTTAGAGTTTTAGGTTTATAGATTGGGTTGGTAGTTCTTAGATCCGGTGTGTCTTGCTTAGCTATGCTTAGACCGGTAGAAGTCGAATCGGTGGAAGATCACCACCTTTTCGCGGGTATATGATCTTTATTCAACTTGTTACTCATATGGTTGGTCTAAACTTGACGATGATGAATTGGAGACCAGACAGGGAAGTATAGATTGGCAGCAGGAAAGGAGTCCTGTGTGCGGTAACCTTGTCTGTGTCGGTTAAGAATCGGTCGTTGTTAATTGTTGGTCTAAGCACTTTTCGTTCATACCACAAGTCGAATATAATAGTAAGACAAGCCGAATATCTCATTTGCATATCAACATTTGGCCCATGACGGCATGTCTTGACTGAAACGCACGAGTGACCGTTGGGCTCCCACGAGGCACGGGACTGATCCTCTCTGATATGTCGATTGTCCAACTATTCGGGAATGAATGAGAGAAATGTTGACATGAGTACTCTCTTATGTGACGTCGCGAGTTGCATAAGCCGGATGGTTCTCAAGTCGTGTGGGTACAGTTGAACTCCCCTACAGGGTGTATAATCGGTTTGAATCTCCGCGGTCTCGGTTATGACCAAGCTTGGTGTCCGCTGATTTTTATCGTAGTTAACAACTTCATTTCTTTAATCACTGATAGTAAAGTTGTGGAATATATATTGAAGATGAATTGTTGACACATCTCTTATTATGATTTTGTATAATTATTTAATTGCTTGGGTTTAGTAATTAGTTGCCCATGAGTCTCTACTTTATGTTTCGCTTTTAAATTATTAATATCTACTGCTTTTTCGCAATTAAGCCTTATTGCATTATTGTCCTTGGTAATGTCTCATTCATGATACTTGAAGTTGGGATGTACATCCCACAAGTAAGTATTGCTGAGTACCTTCGTACTCATATTTACAATGTTAAAGTTTTTGCAGGTGAGGATGAGATGATTTTTGGTTATTTCTTCCCTGCTGATGCCGGCGAAGGAGATGAGTAGTCTGTGTTCTTCCTTTGCGTGACGGTGGTGTTCGTGGGGTGAGCACACTGTCTTTCAGTTTGTTTTAAAATGTTTTACGCTGCGTAGTACTCTCCACCTTGTAGAACCTAAATAAAAACTTAGACTTGTTTAATTATGTCTTAGGGAGTTTGAGAGCTAAAACTTTAACTCTGCTGCTCTCATTCTCATTCCGGTTATGAACTTTTAAGTTTGTAATAACTTATATATGTATGTGAGATCTCAATGTGATGTGTGCAACGTTGAATACCGATATGCTATTGTCCTGGTCAGTGTTTGGGAAGCATATCGAGGGACTACCAGGGTTGATTTCTCACTAGTTGAATAGAGCTTGAATTCGTTTTGAATATCAAGCTAATTCAATTAATTGGAACTCAACTTAGATGGTTCTTCACAGTTTCTGTTGTGCACCCTTAGTTGAAGCAGTATATTTTAAATTTATTATTTAACAAATAGAAATATAGTTGTCTTGATATGGATGACAAAGTTTTATAAATATATACTCCGGCCTCAAAAAGAAGTTGTTGACATGGTTTTCAAAGCATAAGTGTGACCATTGTTATCTATAAAATATTTAATAAAAAGTAGCATCGATACACTTTTTAAAAAGTATTTTTAAATCAAATTATTTTTAATTTTGTAACTTAATAAATTTAAAATTATATCTAATTTATATTGGCAATGTTTGATTAAAACATTGCGTCTAAAGATACTATTTTTTTTAGACCGGAGTTGTAAGCGGGGAAAGATTGAATTTTAGTTCTCGTAGTAATCAAGGAGTATTTTTAGGAGATAAAACAATTTAAAGTATCTAAATAAACATTTTCATAATATATAAAGGTCTTTAATTGTAGCATATATTTGCAAGATATAGAAATAGAATAAATTTATAAAAATTTCTCTTATATGAGCACACCCGTTCATGCGTGCTCCCGCCGAGTAGAAGCATACTCCTACTACGTTGACCGGGTAAAAAAAAATTTCTCCTTTCTAATATCTAATTTTTTCTTCTTCTTAATATCCACCGTTATATTTTAATCCAACGGTTAATATTTTTTAAGGTGACATAGCGCAACAAGCTATCAGAGAACACTTGTGCTTTAATATATTGTAATGGCACGGCTGTTCATGCATGCTCCCGTTGATTAGAAGCACGCTCCTACATTGATCGAGGAAAAAAAAATTTCTCCTTCCTAATATCCACTGTTAGATTTTAATCTGACGGTTAATATTTTTAATTTTGTAACTTAATAAATTTAAAATTATTTCTAATTTATATTGGTAATATTTGATTAAAATATTGCGTCCAAAACTACTTTTTTTAAACCGAAGTTGTAAGCGGAGAAAAGATTGAATTTTAGTTCTCATAATAATCAAGGACTATTTTTAAGAGATAAAACAATTTAAGTTATCTTAATATATATTTTCACAACATATAAAAGTCTTTAATTATAGTATATACTTGCAAGATATAGAAGTAGAATAAATTTATTAGAATTTCTCTTATATCTTTTGGAATAGTTCTATTGAATCTATAGCATATTAATCAAAGAGTATTTTTAAGAGATAAAATAATTTAAGGTATGTAAATATATATTTCTGTAACATATAAATGTTTTTAATTATAGCATATAATATAGAAGTAAAATAAATTTTTAAAAACTTATTTTATATCGATACGGCCGTTCATGCTTGCTTCCGTCGAGTAGAAGCACACTCTTATGTTGATTGGGTAAAGAATTTTTTTTTCTTTCTAATATTCATTTTTTCTCCTTTCTAATATTCACTGTTATATTTTAATCCGACGGTTAATATTTTTGAGGGTGACGTAGTGCAACAAACTATCAAAAAATGCTTGCGCTTTAATATATTGCGATGGCACGACCGTTCGTGCCTGCTCCCGCTGAGTAGAAGCACGCTCCACCGAAGAAATTTTTTTTTCTTCTTTTTAATATTTATTTTTTCTTTCTTTTTAATATCTACCGTTAGATTTTAATCTGACGGTTAATATTTTTTAAAGTAACGTGACGCAACAAAGATCGAGAAAACGCACGAACGTTTAATATATAAAGATTTGCAACCACAATAGCTTTCTTCCATAGATGCATCCAGATCACCTTTCCTTCAGAGGTGCATCCAACATATACCGGACATGATTTAAAGAATTAGCGGTAAGCAATGATATAATCAGCATGCATGTGGATTTGGGCTATTCGCCGCTTCCGATTTGAGGCTCCGCGCCAGAGCACGGAAGGACCCGCACGGGATCAGGATCGGCAGTCGTTACGGCAGCAGTCGGGCTCTCCGTCGTCCATCCGCGCAGGCGCCATCGTGCGGCCACGTTTCGTTTCGTTGCTCCGTTCGGTTAAGTGCCGAGTAGAAAAAAAAAATAGTGAATGAATATTTTTATTTTTTAAACTGTTAATTTTTAAAAATTTAAAAAAGTTTTTCAAAGTTATCACGTTCGTTTTGTCTTGTCGAGTTATTGAGGTGACATCCGAGTTATTCATAAAGTTTCTCAAAATTGTTTTTGTTAGTGCCTAAAGTTCACTAAATTTGTTCGTTAGTTTCTAAATTTTTTTTAAGTTATTCCGTTAGTTTTATCTCATCGTGCTCTTTGTGCAAGTGCCTTCCGAGTTATATTCTTAAAAAACTTTAAAGTTGTTTGGTTAGTTTGTAAATTGTACTAAATTTTTTCTATTAGTTACTAAAATTTTTCCGTTAGTTTCTAAAGTTTTTAAGTTGTCTCGTTAGATTTGTCTCATCGAGCTCTTCGTGTAGGTACTCTCCAAATTATTTCTAAAGTTTTTTAAAGTTGTTTCGTTAATTTCTAAAATTTACTAAATTTGGCAATTGACGGAATAACTAATAAAACAACTTTAATAAACATTAGAAACTAACAAAACAATTTTAGGAATAACTCAGAGCGCACTTGCACAAAAATCTCGATGAGACGAATTTAGAAGAACAACTTTGGAAAATATTGGAAATAAACCTTCAGAAAATTTTATTTTCTAATGAAACAATTAACTAAAAAACTTTAGGAACTAAACTGGTACCTACAGAAAAAGTTTGATGAGACAAATCTAACTGTGCAATTTTAACAAACTTTAGAGTTAACGGATTAACTTTAGAAAATTTTGGGAACTAAAACTTTAGAAATTAACGAAACAAATTTTTTTTAGAAAGTTTTAGAAATAACTCGAAAGTCACCTCCATGAATAACTCCACGAGAGGAAACTAACGGGACAATTTTAATTTTTTTTTTGAATTTTTAAAAATTAATAGTTTAAAAAATAAAAATATTCATTCACTAATTTTTTTTCTGCTCGGCACTTAAGCGAATGGAGCAACGAAACGAAGCGTGGCCGCACGATGGCGCCTGCGCGGATAGACGACGGAGAGGCTGACTGCTCGGGCGACTGCTGCCGTACCGACTGCCGACCATTCTGATCCACCCGCACGGGATCCCACCCGGCGTCGACAGGGAATGACGCGCTGGTACAACGTAGTGCTCCTCGCCGATGGAGTCTCGGGCAACGGGCCTTCGTCGTCGCTTCGAAGCGACGGGGAACCCGTCTCCGAGCGTCGCCGAGGTGTTTATTGCAAAATTGATGACGAAGAGACGGAGGAGGGGTCGGTCTACCCTGACTCCGCGCGGCAGCCTAACTCGAAAGGCTATGCACGCAGATCTGGAAGCTCCGACGGTGTTGGGGGGTGAGCGTGCGCGGAGGTCTAGGTCGTTGCAGATCTGGGAGCTCCGGCGGCTTCGGCTTTGGCAGGCTTGTGTTTGGTTCTCTCTCTCTCTCTCTCTCTCTCTCTCTCTCTCTCTCTCTCTGTGTGTGTGTGTGGATTCGATCTCCGCTCATCTCACTCTCTCTCTCTCTGTGTGTGTGGATTCGATCTCCGCTCATCTCTCTCTCGTTCAGGATTTGAATCGGGTCTATGTACTCATCCTCTGCGCGCGCCGCCAGGGGGGTCGCCGTCTAAGCACGCCGCGGGGGGACTCCAGCATCGGCGGCCAAGCGCCGCTGTCGAGTAGGCGTGGGCGTGGCCATCAAGCAGCTGCGCGCCGGGAGAAGGCGGGGCGACTGCGAGTTCCGCGCCGAGGTCGAGATCATCAGCTGCGTGCACCAAAAGAACCTCGTCTCCCTCGTCGGCTACTGCATCTACGGCAAGCAGCGGCTGCTCGTCTACGTGTAGGTGCCCAACAAGACGCTCGAATTCTACGAATCGTGCCTGCAAGCTTGTCTTCATCTTCCACCGCCGACGCAGCAGTGGACTCGATCCTGGATTGCTTCGCTGTTCTGGATGCTGTCGTCAATTGATTGCCCCGAGATCCAGCCACAAGCATTATTTTTTTTTTTTTTGAAATTAGTATGCAGCGGTGGTCAAGAGTGCCGCTGCATTAGGGAATTTCAATCTAGACAACAACCGCCAGCATTACAGAGTTTTAATGCAGCGGCTGTTAATTACAGCCGTCTATATTATTTTTTTAATGCTGGTGGTTTTAAAATTTTGTCTCAAAAAATGCTCTATTTATGCAGAATATAAGATAGTGAGTTGAAATTTTGTTTGTACAAATGCTTTTAGAACCGACTAAAAAACATTTTTTCAAGCAGTGGTAGAGCTAACCCGACACACGACCGTATATTTATAACCACCTCCTGTCGTGGAATCTACCCACACAACGGCCTCGATGATCGTCTATCCCACAGCCCCGAAACGGCTAAGATCCATCAAAGTTCTAACACCACTCCCAAGTCCCAACTTCCCAAGTCAAGACCCGGATCGAAGAAGAACCCACCCAACACCCATCGCCACATGCAACGATTCCCCTGGCATCGGCACCGTGCACGTCCGAGGATCTCGCCACCACCTCTCCGTGAAAACACGAGGCTGCACGCAGCAATATGGTCGCTCGCGTGTCCGCCGCGGAACCCGCAGGTCTCTCGAGACCCGGGGGCCGTGTCGCGTCCCGTGGCGAACCGTTTGCCTCGCTGCTCCACGGCACCGGCGCCGTGCGCTCGAGTCTCGGCAACTCGGTGGTCTCGGTGGTTTGGCCGCGCGCCAAGGGAAGGTGGTGCCGGCGCCATGCGCGCGCCGAGGACGATGGACAGGCTGCCGGTCTCGCGCCGATGGAGCAAGCCACGTGCGCGCGCGTACGTCCCGATCGATGGCCGGCCGGCGCCATGTGCTTGCTCGATCTGTCACCGTGATGCATGCGGGCATCGACGCTACTCTCCTGCTGTGTGCTGGCTGCTAGTATCAAGTTGATTAGCCACTTGGACCACGGGTTAGCTAGCTAGGGGTACGTGAGCAGTTGGCTTAATTGGTACAAGTAGCAGCTGCTTCGGTTGGTCGACCCGCTGTCCGCCGGCTGCTACGCGCGTCCACGACCACATGCCGCCGGCCGGCCCGGCCGGATCTGCACAAGATTGGAACTCTACTTTTAATTTGTAGGGTTAGTTGCGGCCGCCTTAATGTTCGTGATCAGATGCGATGCGAGCGGGAGCATCTGGGATCCGTTTCTCGATACGCGTCAGTGTGCGAAATTAAGCGGGTGGTACGGTAAGGAGGCTTGCAGTACGTGCGGGCATGTGCCGTACGCTCGCGCACTTGCAGGAAGGAAACCGTGACGGCGTGGATGACAGTGTCCTTTCCCAGAACGGATTGCATTTGAGCCAAGTTTACAACAATTGACACCCCATGAAATAAAAGCTCAATCAACCATAAGCAGGCCGCTGATGAATAAGGACGTGATTGATTCGCACACCCTAGTCCACCTGTAGGTATGGTTTTCACGGACAGGACTGAGGACGCCGCTGAGCTTGAACAGGATGGACTGGCACTAGTGAACAGTCTCGCGTCTGAATGCGCGTATGGGCTGAAAATGTTCTGATGTATGCCCGAAGTCTTACGTATGGCGATAGGCCCACAATGACAAAGCCATCGGGCCTTAGCCACATTGTCAGCTTATAGGGCCCTGTTTCCGAAGCAGGCCCGTGAGGCTGAACCGCTGAAGCAGGCCTTAACCACATTGTCGCTTGGTACAGTCGCGGAGAAACCGAAGAAACCAAACAGGTACTCACGTGCGCCTCGCTACCGCACCTCGTGCTCTCGGTCCGTGACCACGAGGTCGGAGATGCGTCGACAGCTTGCTCGCGTTGCCTTGCATTGCGGCCGATCCGCTTCGTCTCGTCTTCCCAAGAAATTTGGAGCAGCATGTGGGATGTGGCCACGAAACATCACAAAGGACGCCACACCCGGAGCAAGTTCAGTTTTTGCCATTTTGACGCTGCATTGTGTTACAGTGGGTGTGTTCACTCGCTCCAGCTTGAATCGGCTGCGGCTGTGGGAGATGCAACAGTGGCCACAGCTAGAAGTTTAACCGAACATACCCGTGTTATCGCCCCAATTTGCTCCAAATACAATAAAGGTGTGAAATTTAAGTTATTCATGAATTTTTTTTTTCGTTTTCTGTGTTTTTTTATGTAAAATTCCTATGAGATTCATGTGAAATTTCTGTGAGATTTCTACATTTCAAAACAACCATAAAAAAATTTCACAACAATTAATTATTTTTTATAAAAGAAAATAAATAGAAAATTTTTCACATTTCAAACGGGGCCGTAACATTTGGAAAACATCGGAAGAAAAAAAAAACGAAGAAGGAAAGACCACAAACTTTGGGGCTAGCTGGATTTTTTTCCAAAACTTTGCATCTCCGTAATCGAGGCCAAACAAAGAGTGTCCCGTTGCGAAGTCCGTCACGCTCCGTTGCGAAAGAGGGAACCCATTCTCCTCTCCGTTGCCTCCAAGGTCTCCATGCCGATGCGGGGCCCGCGACCCCACACTCCATACATACATACGCGCCTCCCTTCCATCTCGCGTCCAGCACAGCAGACCACTGGAACCTCGCTTCTCCCCTCCCCTCCCCTCCCCTCCCCGGCCTCGTTTCCATCGCCACCACCCTCCACCGTTCGCCGCCGCCAACCATGCAGAGCCTGCTCCTCCCGACCGCGTCCGCGGCCGCGGCCCCGGCGGCCTCCGCCGCGCCCGCGCCGCGCCG
>BCLF01000004.1:622705-652671 GCA_001602275.1 Zoysia japonica
TAAATTGTTGTAGCTATCAAAGATAGGCAGTTTATCTGTCCATGAGTCAAAAACTGGAGCTCCAATGAGCCAATTGTCACGTCCTCGAATGCTTCTACAAGAACAACAATTGAAAAGACATAATGATACCATAGTCCAAATAGTAATATGCCGGAATTTAAGGAGGACAGTTCTATGGCAAGGCTAGAGAATGGCTGTTGTGCAGTTCATAACTTTCAGACACAATATAGTACATTCTGTATTTGTAGTACAGCTTCATTGGAAACAAATAGCACAAGAAAAATTCGGTGAAGAGATAGCACATAAAAGCAAATGATCGATTACTTACTCTAGTGAAATCACTCGTATTGTAGCCCCTCCTAGACACTGAACTAGAAACAGTAATGATGGAGTCGTCGATTTCATTGTAAAACATAGTCTCCATTCTTCCCCATTCACGGAAGTAGTATATACCCTCATCATTTTCTGTTACAATATGTCAGTACTGTAATAAGAATCCTTGAGAAATGCATTTATGTCAGAAATGTTCTTAATTGGACAGTGAATACAACATACTGTATGGGACGATGGAAGCATTCCCGGTCTGATGAAATGCAGCAGTAGCTCCAATCCAATCAATGGCGAAAACGAAATCGTTTGCAGGAATGATCTTTGTTACCGGGCTCATCACCACAGGCAGGCCGGCGTCAAAGTCAGCATACATAGGAAATTCTTTCTGCGTACAAAAATAGAGGTGAAATACAAACAAAAAAGTCGATATATAGAGAACGCACAACAGATAAAAGCAGTCCTTTGACCGGACGTACTTCGGCCATCCGACACTGGTATTATTACAACAAGTATTTCCTAGGTACTCAGACTGTTGGAACTACAGGATCGCTCAAACTCTAGTGGACCGGAGGTGCAAGATGAATAGTACTCAAACACTGAAAATGGCAACGAACATCGAGGCTTTTCTCTGTTGTATCGCAACGCGGGTGACTTATACATTAGTACAAGCAGTTTTATAGATATCGGCGATGCACACTGGAGCACGATCTCCATGCTCAACCTTCTCGGCGCTGATCACGACCTCCATGTTCTGCACATGATGCAGCCGATCCTCGCGCCATGCCCATTGTTAGCAATATGGTTAGATCTAACTGTATATTGTTGTTATCCAAATAATTGTGGATCACGTAACCAACTATATCTCGTGGCATTGCCATTATATATTTTGATGCCCCGGCCTTCCTATGGCTGTGTGGCGTTTCCTCATAATTCTACACGGTATCTCTCGTGTTCTGCTTCAGCCTCTTCTGCTGCATTAGCGAGTTGTTACAATAGACACTCGCATCCACCTATTCCGACTCTACCAGTGCCGCCGCCATGACGTCGCTTCCTCCTGCTCCCGAGAACGGTACCACCCCCTCCAACTCCAGCTCTTCTCCATCGCTTGTTCTCCCCCACCAATATGCACCTATCTTCATCAATCCCTATTCTAACTGTCATTGTCTCCACATATGTCCCCTTCAAACTCGACTTCCAGGCACCAGCTACTCCTTCTTCAAGTCGTTGTGCGGCAAATTTGGCGTCATGTCCCACATCGACGACACGTGCTCCCTCGCCCTAACGATCCAACGTGCGTCATGGCCGACTTCGCCATCGTCAGTTAGCTCCTAGGATCGGTGGCCGACGAAGTCCTCGATATCACCACCGGATCAGATGAAGACGCGTACCAGCTATGGTGCGCATTCCGGGAGAACTTCCTCGAGAACACAGAGTCCAGGGCGATCTTCATAAACAACCAACGCTACTCTCTTGTGCAAGGTGCCAAGGTGATCTCCGCATCGACGAGTACTGTCAACGCATGAAGAACCTGGCCGATTCGTTGTGCGACCCCAACCAAGGCATCAGTGAACCGCACTTGGTTCTCAATCTTCTTCACGGACTGAATCCTCGCTTCTCTGCCACAGCCGATGACATCGCCAATCAAAGCCTGTTCCCCTCATTCAGCAAGGTACGCTCCATGCTGCGCCTCAAGGAACTTCATCTGGCCAATGAAGCCATGGTTGTGGCACACACCACCATGGTCACATCTTGGCTCCCTATCTGGGCAGGTGTCGTTCATCTGCACCAGCGCCCTAGACCGCCTCAAGCCACTGCCGCTCCATTAATCAGAAGAAAGGGAAAACACCAGAAAAAGGGTGGTAACGGTGATGGTGGCAGGAACTACGGCAACCAATCTGCACCACGCGCACCCCCTCCGACTAGCTCCTGGGTGTGCTTCAACCCCTGGACGATGCAGGCTCTGTCCTCATCCTAGAATCCAGGTAGATGGTGTCCCACAGTTGGCATCCTCGAGCACGTCCGACGCCGCTTCATCCGGCGTTCAACACCATGTTCGCGCCTGTGCACCAACTTCCGTAGGCTCCACCAGCTGCTACGGAATGGAACGCTGCCGGTCTCGTTGCTGCGATGAACGGCCTCTCCACCGGCTCCACTAATTGATGGGTCGTTGACTCAGGTCCTAGCACACACATGGCGCCAGAGGACGGTATTCTCTTCTCCCTCCAACCTCTAGCCTACCACTCCGCGGTCAAAGTTGGCAATGGTTCTCATGTTCCCATCCCCTTTTCTGGCAATACTTATCCAGCTACTTCTTCGTCCACCTTTGCTTTAAATAATGTTCTTCTCGTCCCCACTTTACTCAAAAATCTTCTTTCTGTTCATGAATTATGTCGTGACAATCCTGGCACTATTGAATTTGACGCTTTGGTTTCCCTATTAAGGACCTGCAGACCCGGCGCGAGATCTTTCGATGCAAAATTGATGGAGACTTTTACACCGTCCTATCTACCACAGCAACACATCATCAAGCTTTCATCTCCACGACCGCGCTCCAACTGCTCTTTGGCATCTTGGCCACCGCGGACATGCTGCTCTTGCATCTTTAGATAAACTTCATTACATAGAGTGTAATAAACAAGATCGAGGGTTTTGTCACGCCTGTCAACTTGTCAAACATACTCGTCTTCCTTTCATTACTTCTAAATCCCGCACCACAGCACATTTTGAATTAATTCACTGTGATGTTTGGACGTCGCCTATTCTTAGTAGCTCTGGATTTCAGTATTATCTAATCATTGTCAATGATTTTTCTCATTTTTATTGGACTTTTCCTCTCACACGTAGGTCTGATGTGCAGTCGACCATAGTCTTGCTCAGTACGTGCGCACACAAATCGGTGTCCCCATCAAAGCTCTTCAGATAGATAATGGCACTGAATTCGTGAACCTCTTAAACACCTCATTCTTCTCCGATAATGGCATCATCCTTCATCTTTCTTGTCCTTACACCTCACGACAAAACGGGAAAGCCAAATGTGCCATCCGCACCCTTAACAATGTGGTTTGCACCTTACTACTCCATGCATCCATGCCACCTCCTTTCTAGGAAGAAGCTCTTGCAGTGGCCAGCCACACATGTCATAAACCAACATCCATCTTCCTCCATCGATAATGAAATTCCCTATGAGCTTCTCTACAATAGAGCACCCATATATGATCACCTGCATGTCTTTGGTTTTTTCATTGCTATCCAAATTTATTTGCAGTTGCTGCACATAAATTAGCGCCTTGCTCTGCAGCATGTGTGTTCTTGGGATACCCATCCTCTCACAAAGGCTACCGCTATCTCAATCTTGAAACAAAGCGCATCATTATCTCTCACACCATGTGGTCTTTCACCTCGATCCCTCATCTCATGTGCCTCTGGATTTCTTGCTCTCCAGTACAAACATGCAGGAATTCTCGGCCACACCACGACAACCTGCATGGCGCATGTCGGACACTCCATCACATGTCGATGTTGAGCAACAGCTGTACCAGTGGCCGGTCCTCTCTACACCAGCCCTGGTCACTATCTGCCGTGCCGCCCCAAGCTGCATGTTGCACTGACACAAGATGCCGAAGCCACCGCTATACCTAACAAGCCTCAACTCACCCGACACTATATCTCCGACGCTTCTGCACCCTAAGGTGCTCAAGTGTCACCCGAACGTCATCCACAGCCTCAACCTCAACCTCAACCTGCACCAGGTCCACTCGGCATTACAACGTGCGTGTGAGCTCGCAACGTCAAGCCAAAGGAATGCATGAACCTCTCCGTCATGCACGTCACTGCATCGCCTCTTCCGAACAACTACAAAAAAACTGCTCTTGCATATCCGAATTGGCGAGCAGCGATGGCGGACGAGTACAAGGCACTCCTCGACAACCACACATGGACATTGATTCCTCGGCCTCCGAACACCAACGTTGTCACTGGCAAGTGGATCTTTAAACACAAGTACCATGCTGATGGGTCTCTGGCTGACCACAAGGCCCGGTTGGTAGTTCATGGCTACTCCCAGCAGCATGGTATGGACTATCATGCGTTCGAAGGATGGACTATTTCTCTCCCAAAGGCAGTACGCGGTCGACCTTCTGCGGCGAGCTGGCCGAGTGCCATTCCACGACGACTCCAGTTGATTCCCACGCCAAACTCTCTCAGCCAGCGATGGTCCGCCAGTGTCTGACCCGTCCAAGTACGTACCAGACTTGCTGGCGCGCTCCAGTACTTGACGCTAACTCATCTTTAGCTTGCCTACGACGTGCATCAGGTATGCTTATTCATGAATTGACCACGGGAACCACATTTAGCGTTGGTCAAACGTATCTTGCGGTATGTGAAGGGCACCCTCAATGCAAGACTTCACATCGGCACTTCATCACCGATCACTCTCACTGCCTACCTCAGTGATAGCCTTGTGTCATGGTCATCCAAGCGTCAAACCACGGTGTCTCCATCCAGTACCAAGGTTGAGTATCACGTCGTGGCTCATGCTGCCGCCAAGTATTGCTGGCTTCAGCAACTTCCTTAGGAACTCCGCCTCGAGTTATCTTCGACAATGGTGGTATACTAGGACAACATAAGCATCGTGTACATGTCGTCGAATCCAGTACAATACTATTGTACGAAGCACATCAAGATCGACGTCCACTTTGTCCGCGAAAAGTCACACTGGAACAAGTCCGAGTTCTATATGTCCCGACATCCCATTAGTTCGCGGAGATGAATGGCTTGCCGACTCCGCTCTCTTCAACGAGTTTCGGTCGGTCTTTACGTCCGGCATTGCAACTATATATTGATGCCCTGGCCTTCCTATGGCTGTGTGGCATTTCCCCGTAATTCTACACTCACCACGACGGCAACAAACTTTGACTCAGTATTACTACACGCAAGCATGCACTCCCTGCTTGACGAACGAACACACATATAGCCACGACGCACACGGCGCAACTCTCTGATGAACAGACTCGATTAAACTCGACGAACCCACGCTCGCACCTGCGACGGGCGCGGTCTGCCGTCTGCCCTGGAACGCACCCTGGACACGTCTACTCGAACACAGACATCCAGGCCATGGCCGCGTGTAGCTAGCTACTCCGTAGCTAGGTCGCTTACCTCAAGTTTGAACCGCCTGAATTTTCGGCGCAGAAGGCGATGTCGGGGCGCGGTTCATCAATTTGCTTACGGTGTTTCCGCCGCCGAGTGCAAGCTCCCGGTGCCGCGGCCTCAAGGAGCTCACGCGGGAGTCGCCGGGTGTCGGCTCGTTGGTCCCGACGACGACCTCCTTGCCGCGACGCGCGTTCGCCATCCCGCACCGGAGGTCGCTCACAAACGCTGATCTCGTAGCTTGTGCGAAGAGGCTTCAGACGGCGGCTGGGCAGGGGACTGAGTGGATTAGGGTTTCGGCGTGGTTTGCCCCGGAGAGGAATTGGTTGAAATACGCTTCGAACTGGGGCTGCTGGAGCTGGAGCCTTGGGAGGAGTGTGATCAGGAGTTCGGTCAAATGATCCTGCGGCTGAGAATCCTGAGATAGATTGGAGAAAAGGGAGTTCCGTTTTAGGCAGGTAGAGAGAGAGAGCAGGACTGCAGGAGCAGTGATGATTAGCAGTAGTAGTAGTAACCGTTTTAGGCAGGTAGAGATAGAGAGAGAGTCCTGTCCTGAAGCACAGGCCCTCCGCAAAAGACATCCTGTCCTAGAATCCATCGCATGCCATTGCGGGCCAAGACACTGAAGTAATGGAAATTTATGTTCGCCTCCACTGTAGGAGCTTCGGTTCTTCTTGAAGAACTGGAGACGCAGAGAAGGAGCTGAGGCCGGTGAGAATTCGGACGCTCTTGACTTTGAGCGCGAGGCGTAGGGAGGATGAAGAAGCTTTGATTGATTTTTTAAGGTGACGGAGTGTACCCACTATACGCCGCGGCCCACGCTCCACGGCCTGCCAAGCCCATGTAGCCCAGCAGGGGAGCATTCCGAGCATCCCACAGGCAAGAGTTTCTCGTTCACTCTAAAAAAAAAGGAGTTTCTCATTCAACATTTTTCGATACGCTTAACAAGCCGCATTCCCTCTTACAGACGAAATTCTGAAATAATGTTGCTAATAATTCTTAAATTCAAAAAATTTCAATACTTTTAAGTTATTTAATAGAACTATCCATGTTTGAGCTGGGAGTTTTACTATTCTGATTCCAAACCCATTTTTTTTTCTTTTTCAGGTACTTTTTTTTTTTGCGACGGATTTTTCAGGCACCACACTTAAGGTTTTATCTGAAATAAGTTTGAGTTATTTCTTGTACAAACTTATGAGAAGGATTTGAGTTGATTTGTGTTCTTTCTTTAAAATTTCTGCGTGCCACAACTTTCAAATAAGAGAGAATTTCTTCTATGGCTTCAAAAATTTCACCAATTCCTTCTACAGCGCTTTTTGAAATGAACTTCTCTTTAAGTACCAAATTTCGGTTTTCATTCTTTCTACGGCCTTTCTGTCAATTGAGACACTTAACGGTGTTCTATGAGGGTTAAAATTCTTATTTTACCTCTGATTTAATTTTCTCAATAATATTCCTCGGATGACTCATAATTTTTTAGCAGATCATAATGGTTTCAACATATTATACATATCTGCAAAAAATTTTACAAGTCATTAAAGGAATATTATTGAGAATTTTAACCCTCATATAACACCGTTAAGTGTTTCAATTGACGGAAAAGCCATAGAAGAAATGAAAACCGAAATTTGATTCTCAAAGGAAAGTTCAGTTAAAAAAGAACATAAAAAAACTGGTGAAATTTTTGACCCCAGAAGGAATTTTCTCTCCAAATAAACCTCCGGTTAAGTTCTCGCGACCGTGAACTATCAACAGCAAAGGGCAGCAAGGCGTGCCACGTAGCAGAAACCCGTCTCGCGTCTCATCCAGATATCCCCTGCCAGCCAACCATCACGACAGAGAGAGAGCCGACCATAGCGCCAGCGGCAAGCAGAGCGGCACAGAGACCTCCCCTGAAGAACCTCCCTCCATCCGCGATGGCATTCACGCCCTCCACGGCCTGCTGCAAGCCTTCGGCGCTGCTGGCGCCCTGGGCGTCGTCGCGCGTCTCGCCGGCGCTCCTCCGCACGCCGTCCACTTCCGCGTTCCACGGACTCCGGAGGGCGCCGGCGCTGTCCGCCGCACCGACACAGCGCCGGCGCGCGGTGGCCTCCACCGGCATCGTCTGCGGCAAGGTGCCAGCCCTTGTTGTTCCTGCCTCTCAGAGATGGATGTGAGTGCGTGCGTGCCGGTGGTGACTCGTTCGTGCGTGGTGGTTCGCTTGTTGCAGGTGAGCAAGGGCAGCGTGCCTCCCAGCTTCACCCTCAAGGACCAGAACGGCAAGCCCGTGTCGCTGTCCAAGTTCAAGGGCAAGCCGGTGGTGGTCTACTTCTACCCGGCCGACGAGACGCCCGGGTGCACCAAGCAGGCGTGCGCGTTCCGCGACTCGTACGAGAAGTTCAAGAAGGCGGGCGCGGAGGTGATCGGCGTCAGCGGCGACGACACGGCGTCGCACAAGGCGTTCGCGCAGAAGTACCGGCTGCCGTACACGCTGCTCAGCGACGAGGGGAACAAGGTGCGCAAGGAGTGGGGCGTCCCCGCCGACCTGTTCGGGACGCTGCCGGGCCGCCAGACCTACGTGCTCGACAAGAACGGCGTCGTGCAGTACATCTACAACAACCAGTTCCAGCCCGAGAAGCACATCGCGGAGACGCTCAAGATCCTGCAGGGGATCTGAGCCGTTCGTTCGCTTGCCGCGTTCGTAATTTGGCAGGCCATGCTCTGCATCCGTCGCTGTAAACTTCAAGATCTTTTGTGCATGGCAACATGAAGCGTTCTGAAACTCTGAATCGTGTCTTCAAAATCAGAAGGAAATAAAAAGGTCAGTGTTACCATGCACGGCACATTTCGATGTGCGCATTCCCCAGTTGCCCCGTCACTTGCCGGGAGCCACCGCCGGCGACCTGGTTGGGACCTCATCTCACTAAATATTCTCACCTCGCCGCAACGCGACGACGCCGGCATTGCCGAAAGCGATCACCATCCGGAACAGACCCATGGTGGGGTGGCTAGTAGAACTGTTAGGCGCACAATGGAATCGAACACGTCACATCCTACAAACGCCTGTCAGTCCAAGGGTCTAAACCTTAGAGCTAGTACAAATATTTTAGCGGGGGAGTAATTACATCTAGTTTGTTTAAGCTGGTGACGACATTTCGGTGCAATTTGTAGATTGTTATCTATACGGTGCGTGAGAAAGAAATGCACATGTTGGGTTAAAAATGTATTGATGTTTCAATAGTTTCTCCTTCGACAGGTGCCATGGAGATGAGATTATTGAACAATCTAGTTCCTTTAATTCTCCTGAAAAGGCTCAGTTAACTACTTAAGCCATACTAGCTCTTTTTTTTTTTTGCGACAGGTCATACTAGCTCTTTTAGTCACAACCATATCCACTTTAGCTTTCCATGTATCATCAGCCCCAAACCTCGTAATGTGCAAAGATATTTTATAGGAATCAATACAATCATGTGGAGTTTGAGAAAGAAAAAAAAGAAACTTTTTGGTTCTACTAAAAGGCTATAACATATTCTAAGTTAATCATCAACCAACGATAGATTTATTTTGGGAAGAAATTACGGACGCATGCAATGTCCTCGACTGTAGATTAGGTTTGTCATGGTGTTGTTAACCACACTGATGTCAAGAGGTGGATAGTTGATGACGTTTGGGCATATCGCGTTTAACTACTGAGCAGTAGAAATATGGGTGAACCTAGCATATTTCCCATCCTACAGATACAGCTGATTTAATTAAGAAATACAGAAATGGTAAACAAGATGCAAAATTCCGCATCCATTGCAGCATCTCCCAAGCTACCTTTGGTACCAAAGCATCTCCCCTTTTGATTCTCTCGCGTTCTCACCATCCAGCGGCCAGAATTCAACCGTGGCTCCCTCCCCCTTCTCTCAGCCGTTAAATACCCCTCCCTCCGCTCGCCACCAAACCCAACCAGACAAACCGGAGCAGCAAGCAACCGCGCGCTAGAGTGCGAGCGAGGCAAGAATCCCGCGACCCGCACGCCTCGCCGGCGAGACCGATGGACATCCTCGAGCACCCACCGGAGGCCGTCGCCTTCCGCCTTTACTCCCTTCCCGACGCGTCCGGCGCAGCGGGCGCCGCAGCGTGGACCTGCCTCGCCGCCGTCCTCGCCGCTGCAGCGGCCGCCGGCCTCAGGCGCCTTCGCTCCTCCGCGGCCGCCTTGAATCCTTCGGAGTCGGAGCCGTCCAACGCGAAGGAGGTATCGCCGGAGGCTGCGAGATCGCCGCCGGGTTCGGCCGCGTCGACGGCGGCGCCCCGCGCCGCGCCGAAGGAGAGGTACACGGCGTACTACCGCGACAGCGGCCGCGTCGGCTGCTGCGACGTGGACGAGGAAGAAGCAGAACACAACGACGACGAGGAGGAGGCGGAAGAACAAGACGAGGGCGGACCGTACGGTCCGTACCAGACTTCGGAGACGATGGCGGGTCCTTTCGAATGGGAGGTGGTGAGGTCGCGGCCTCTCAGCCCGACGGCGGCGGCGGCGGATATGGGGCGGTACCGCGGCCCGACGGCGCTCAGCGGCAGCGTTGTGCGGCTGTGGGACGAGGCTGGCGCGTCGGCGGCGGCGAGTCCGCGGCGGAGGAGCAGAGTAGTCGGCACTGTCTCGGCGTTCTGAAACCGAACACCGGACAAGATCAATAAAATTGGAATTTTTCGGTGGGAATAAACTGGATTCTTGCATCAGTCAGCTGCTTTGCAGAGCTTGTAGCAACATGCACATATGGTTCCGCGGTTCCGCCGCATGACCGAAAGCTTCATCCATCCTTGCATACACCGTGCCTGCCGCACCATGCTTTCCTAGTTCCCTAAATCCTAATCAGCTTGAATCCTGTCCGCTGCATCGATTTCACGCAATCCATGGCTTCATCTCCATGACGGGATGGAGTGGAAGTGCCCTGCTTTCCACACGACGTTTCCTCAGTGACGGCAAGCAAGCACGCAAGCAGGACGCGGGACAGACGACTCGACAATCTCCGGCAGAACTCGCTTTCAGACGCTCCTTATTACCCAAAACGTGCCGGTGCTCACCTGCCTCTCACCACTCCGTAAGGCATAAACTACTACTCCCAGCACCATGGCAGCTTGTCCGCCGTGGCGTGCCACACGTCCCGTTCACCTGACTGACTGTTATCAGTTAGGTGTGAATATCATCACAGCTAAACCGGTTTGTCAAAACCAGTTTGGTGTGAAAGATTATCAACACCTCAGCTGGTGGTTAGCTACTATTTTGGACCAATTTTGACTATAAAGTAAATACTTTGATTGAAAGCATCATGAAGACATCAGGGTGCTCCTCCCAGTGCAGCATTGCTATAAAAAGAGGGTAAACCCTTTTGAGCAGAAGTGAGAGATTGCTTATAAAAACTGTCCACAAAACTCAATCAACTATGTATTGCCAAGCACTAGAAAGGCCCATCCTAGCCCTAAGAGGCAGTAAACATCAACAGGAAGAAGAAGAATAGCAAGGTCAGTGGAGTGGGAGCTCAAAATCTAAGGTATGCTCCTGATTCTATCTATGTGATGGTTCAATTACTTAAGCTAAATGATCCTAAAGATCTGTACTACTCCAGATCTCAATCCGTCTCTGAGCTCAGGACACCTGTGCGTAGTTCAGCAGGGGACTGCCCGGCACAGTGAGCGATGGTATCCCGTGCCGAGGCGATGCGATGCGGGGGCAATGGCAATGGCAATGGCATGCGCGGCGGGGACGATCGATCTGACTGGCTGCCACAAGGAGGGCTTGATGCTCTGCTTTCGCGTGCTCGGTGGTAGTGTGGTACCGGAGTCCGTTCGCCCTTGGCCAGCGGTGAGGAGGGGCGCCAGGAAGGCAGGAAACCGAAAGGACGGCCGTGATCTTCTTCTGTGGCCGGCCGGCGGCCTCGACACCGACTGGATTGCTCCTTTAGCTCTTACCGGCTGCCAGTATCTCGCCTGACCCATGCGGCCGGCGCCCAGGACGGCAGGACCGGTGCGCGGCCGGGAGGTGGTCGGGTCTGCCGTCACTCTGCCGTGCATGCTCTAACTTGTGGCTCTCGGCTCTCTCTCGTGTAATAAACAGAGTCCAGACATTGCGAATCGTTGGCATGGCCAAGTTCTGATGGTTCTGTAATGAATCCGTAGGCGCGAGTAAGCCGGGGCTTCGCCGCCGCACGCCGACGATGTGCTCGTGCCCGCGGTAATATTCGATACGATAGCTATAGTTTTAGGCTTTCAGCGTCATTTTCCACCAGCGGTAAATATTCATAAACCGATGCTCAGTCAAACGAAATAAAAAAGCATTCGTTGATCGACAGGCTTTCCCGAGAACCGACAAGTACGAAAACCCACATCTTGTGTAAGTACAAAACAGACGGTCAAAAGGGGAAAACAGAAGGAATGATGCTTATTTAACCAGATGAGACAATAATCCATCTCAACTGACGGAGAAGCTCGTAAATGAACAAATCCTCCCCGAATAATTAAAAAAAGCCCCGAAACCACCGGACTTTCAGTAAAACGTTTAAGTTATACATTGTGAGCTACAAAATTGATTGTTGTAAGAACCCGAAGATGACAGTCTCTTTAGTGTGGTTTTGGTACATGGCCATCTACCGCAAAGTTTCTCGTGGCTGCAGGTAACGCCAGTCTCAGGCCATCGAGTTCAGGCTTCGCAATCACTTGGCAGCCAAGACGTGACCTGGATAATTCCAAAATTTTGAACTCAGGTTAGAATGATGGAAATTGTTGCAGTTCATATTTAAAAACTAAAACCGATGTTTGTATTGAGTGAACTTAAAAATCAGTGTTACAAAATGAATGGCCTAGATGATGTTCACTTACGTTTCTGTGAGTCCGAATGCAAGGTCAAGCATATCATTTTCTTCGTCTGTTGGTTCTTCTAGCTTGTTATAATAATTAACATCCTGGATAAGATTGGAACTGCTAGTCAGAGATGGTACTTCAATTACTACAACAGCGTAAATTTGCATAGCTATATCTAAAGCATACCGTAACTATGACATGACAAGTAGAGCAGGCAAGTGAGCCTTCACATGCTCCTGCAGAAGACACAAATATCACGGAAGGTTATTAACTACAACTGAAAATTGGTATGTTTAACATAAAACAGACTGTTAAAGCTCGCATCTTGAACATAAGCAAGCATGTACTGACCAAAGAAATTTACAAGCATAATAGAAATAGCATATTTGGAAGGAAACCATCAACTTCCAAACACGAACTTATACCTTCAAGTTCTATGTCATTCTCATGAGCAGCTTCTAACATGGACAGTCCAACTGGGACACTGATAGTCTTTTCTGATCCATCCTTGTTCACAAAAGTTACAGAGATTCTGTGAATATAGAGAATAGCCTAGTCAGACGGCTGCTTTCTACCCAAAATAATTGCATAAAGCACTATAATGACATTCAACAAAACAGGTTAAACTATTGTTTCAGGCAGCTATTCGTCTAGATAAAGAACATCTCCTTAAAGGACAGAAACATTGACAAAAGAACTTCATTTAGATAAGGGCTGGACAAAACTACCACCTATTCCATGATACAAATATAACTAGGTCCAACTTCCATTCAATATAAAAGGATGAAATCAGAGATAAAATGCACATACTTCTCCTTCTCTTGACTGCTTTCATCTTGATCACCGCTACTTGTTGGCGTTGAAAAGAGTCTGTTCCTCTGAGATTATAAACAAGAAATGAGGACATATGATCTTGAAAGACCACACCATCACCTGTGCAGGTGCGAAAAGCTAGTTCACAGTTTTAAGAAAGAGATAAATATCTTTGTAAAAGGAATGCTGGCCCTTTTTGTGATTGCAAATTCAAAATTGGAAGGGAGGCTGCAATTTTATGCATCTATCATTACAGATTGGTGAATGCATGCAGATCTTTGTAGGTATAAATTAATAATGAACAAAGAAATAAATTCCTAACAAGTAGATAGTCTGGAAACAAAGGTAACAGGCAAAATTGATTCATCCAAGCAAAATTTTGAGCTAGTACTCATTTCTTACCGACAAGGGCACAGCAGGCCTCACCAGCGGAGTTGAATGCCGGCTGACATGAGCTTGATATAAACTGCCTCGATTGCTAGGAATGTTTCCTGCCAGAAAGAATTATCCAAAGTAAGTGGCATACGAGGTCGCGCTAGTTCCACAGTTCTACACTTCTACTACAGTAGCAATGCATAAACCAGTAGTATTACAACTCAGAAAAGGTTAACATTCTGCACAACCATAAGATTACGCGAATTTTAACAAATTTTCACCTCATTCCTGAGCAATGTCCAGTAATTGAGGGGACAAAGGAATACGAAAAAAAGGAGAAGATACCAACCAGCTCTCCTCTCAGCTCTAGCCTCGCGCAGGAGCCGCGCCCCAAGACGGGAGATCCTTGAGAACATCACGGGGCACCAGACCCTGCTCCCTCCGAACCCTGGAACAGCTCACGAAACCCACGAATCAGCGCAACAACAACAACAACCGCGCGCGGCGCGAGCAATCAGCAGAGCTCAGTCCGGTGGTGCGGAAAAAAGGGAGGAACTCACGGAAAAGCCGAGGGGCCAAAACTTCCGGAGGCGGCGGGGGCCAGCCGCCTCTCCACACGACGGCGGGAAGGAGCAGAAGGCGGCGAACGCGGACGAGTGGGGGGCAACAGCGGAAGCCTGAGACGCCGGCGCGTTGGAGGAGTCTGGAGACGCGCACACAACGTGCACGGGGACGCCGCAGCTGAAGTGGGCCGCACGGCCCATCTAACAAAATATCTTTATTGGACCGAGGACAGCTCAGCAGCCCATCACTGCCCAGCCTATAAGAGCCTCGGAGAAACCCGCCCTAACCCTCTTTCCCGTCCGCCGCCATCGGGGGACGACGCCTGCGCCGCCTCCAGCAGCACTTGCCACAGGTGGCGCTGCATCTCCGGCTGGCAAGCACGGTCTCCTCATCCGGCCGCCTCGGAAGGTAAGTAGCGCCCGAGTGCCTTTTCCTCTCTAGCATCTTCACGTGCCTGTATGTGGTTTGGGTATAAGTTAGACCGAATTCTGCCGAAGAAGCCAGTTCTTTTCTCCTGCTCTATAATGATTCTCTCTTGTCGCGTGTGATATTAGGCGAGTTAGTTGATAAGATTTCTAGACTATGCGCTCCAATCTTTTGACGGACTGTTATGGTATAACTGCCGGTTAACTGCTGACCTGCTAGTTAGATTTGCAATGTGAGGATTATCAGTGAGATTGGGATTGGGATTGTTCTGCGGAAGTTTGCTCATGACTGACTGCTTAAGCTGCTTGTTAATTTTAAGCAGACCGTTAAGATTAAATGTTGTTAAGGTGTAAAGATTTTTTTTTTAATCGTGACTAAACTCATAATTAAACTTGCCTCGGGATTACATTCGATTGGTATGTGATAGGTTTAATACTGCCCTGTGAGGTCTGCCGCTGATGACTTGTTTCATTAGTTTTGTTTTCTGAAATGTATTGTGGGTCTATATTCATGGAAAGGAGCTGTAGTTGCTGCTTGCTTGAGAAAGCGTATTCAAGTTTTTATGTGCAATAAACTGGGTCATTTTCTGTTTCTTCAGTTCGATGTGGCCAAGATGTCATGCTAATTCATTATGTCTTGTGAAAATGCTATTTATTGCTTTGTGATTATTAATCACGGGAAGGGATGGTTGCTAGATTGTTTTCTAGGTTTACTTAGATTTTTGTATACAGATTTAACATGAGTTATTGTATTACAGGAATAGGTAGCTAAGAAAATATCAACAAGATGGTGCAGTACAATTTCAAGAAGATCACTGTTGTCCCTCCTGGGAAGGACATCATTGACATAATCTTGTCCCGCACTCAAAGGCAGACACCAACTGTTGTCCACAAGGGATATGCTATCAATCGCATCCGCCAGTTTTATATGCGCAAGGTTAGGTACACGCAGCAGAACTTCTATGAAAAGCTTTCCACTATCATTGATGAATTCCCACGCCTGGATGACATCCACCCTTTCTATGGTGATCTCCTCCATGTGCTCTATAACAAGGATCACTACAAACTTGCCTTGGGCCAGATCAACACTGCTAGAAACATCATTGCAAAGATCTCCAAGGACTACTTGAGGCTACTCAAGTATGGTGACTCCCTGTACCGCTGCAAGTGCCTGAAGGTAGCTGCACTAGGTCGCATGTGTACTGTTATAAAGAGGATTACTCCTAGTTTGGCATACCTGGAGCAGATCAGGCAACACATGGCCAGGCTTCCATCTATAGACCCAAACACCCGCACTGTTCTGATTTGTGGCTATCCAAATGTGGGGAAGAGCTCTTTCATGAACAAGGTTACTAGGGCAGATGTGGATGTCCAGCCTTATGCTTTCACAACAAAATCCCTGTTTGTTGGTCATACAGATTATAAGTACCTACGCTACCAAGTGATCGACACTCCAGGGATCCTGGATCGTCCTTTTGAGGATAGAAACATCATCGAAATGTGCAGCATTACTGCTCTGGCACATTTGAGGGCTGCAGTGCTGTTCTTTCTAGACATTTCTGGTTCTTGTGGGTACAGTATTGCTCAGCAAGCCGCACTCTTCCACAGTATAAAGTCTCTGTTCATGAATAAGCCTCTAGTTATTGTGTGCAACAAGACTGACTTGCAGCCTCTTGAAGGGCTTTCTGAGGATGACATGAAGCTAGTAATGGAGATGAAGGCAGAGGCTATGAAGACTATAGCTCAAGCTGGAGATCCTAATGAAGAGGGCGTTCTTTTGACTATGAGCACTTTAACAGATGATGGTGTGATGGCTGTTAAAAATGCTGCATGTGAGAGGCTACTTGAACAGAGGGTTGATATAAAGATGAAATCTAAGAAGATGGTTGATTGCTTGAATAGATTCCATGTTGCTGTGCCAAAGCCTCGTGACAACAAGGAGAGGCCTGTCTGCATTCCTCCAGCTGTTCTGGAAGCTCGTGCAAATGCTGCTGCAAAAGAAAAGACGAAACTTGAGAAGGACCTTGAGCAGGAGAATGGAGGTGCTGGTGTCTATTCTGCAAGTCTCAAGAAGCATTACATATTGGCTGATGATGAGTGGAAGAAAGATATCCTTCCTGAGATATTGGATGGGCATAATGTTGCTGATTTTCTGGATCCTGATATCCTGGAGCGGTGTGAAGAGCTGGAAAGAGAGGAGGGGCTTCGTCTTGAAGAGGAAGCTGCACAGGATGCTTTTGAAATTGATGGCCACGAACTAACTGAGGAACAGAAACAGATTTTGACTCAGATTAGGAGGAAGAAATCTTTACTCATTCAAGAACATAGAATGAAGAAGAGAACTGCAGAAAGCAGACCTATTGTTCCAAGGAAGTTTGACAAAGATAGGAAATTCACAACTGAGAGAATGGGGCGGCAGCTTTCCTCCATGGGTCTAGATCCTACTGGGGCTGTGGATAGAGCTCGCAGCAAGTCAAGAGGTCGCAAGCGTGAGAGGTCACTTAGTCGAGCTGCTGGTGATGGTGATGATATGGAGATAGACGGCCAGCAATCTAACAAGAAGCTGCGGATGAGGTCAAGATCCAGGTCAAAATCACGAGCACCAGAGGAGGTTACACCAGGGGAAGGATTCAAGGATTCTGCACAGAAGAAGAAGGCTATCAAGAAAGCACATTCCTCTACAAAGAATAGGAATAAGGAGGCTCGCCGTGGAGAGGCTGACCGTGTCATTCCTACCTTGAAACCAAAGCATCTGTTCTCTGGAAAACGCTCCATTGGAAAGACAAGCAGGAGATAAGCATATCGCTGATGTGCTTTGTCTCACCAGTATCACTGTATCTGGTGCGTGTTTCTAACTACTTACTACTTAGTTGATTTTTTATATTTTGTGGGATTTGTTTTTTCTATGCTTCTGCTGTGTGCTTATTGAGTTTTCCCTGTGCCTGCTGTTACAGAAGAATACTGGACTGGTGCAGTTTTGGTGCGGGTGATTGGTGGAAACGGAGCTACAACTTTCTCGATTCTGATAACTTCGCTGTATGAACTCTGCATTGCTGTCTTTCGCGTCCCATCATCCTCCTGGGAGATAGTTTTGCTAGCTTTACCGGAGTAGACTGTTTTTCGTATGGTTCAGTTCACTGTCAGCTGAGTGTGGTATTATTCAATGGCATGGTACCAAGTCATTCTCATGCTAAAGATATTTTCATACCTCTATAGTGGTAATCATGTGATCGTTTTCGGCTTTGAATCGTGCTTTGATTAAGATGTGATGTCGTAATTAGATGGGCCCCGTTCAGCTGCACTAGAAGCCGCAGCCGATGCGGCTGCTGCTGCTGTCCGTGAACTAGAAGGCTTTTTCATATCACAAATAGGAGTACTTCGTTTCCAGCTGCGTATAGGTGCACTTCGACGTGGTGGCAGCTTCTTAGGCTCGTGGATGGATCACGAGACATGGAAGCCGTGTGCCTGCTCTGTGCTCGTTCCCTCGCGCGCGTCGCTTCATCGTGGCTCCAACGGCAACGGCATGGCTCGAAATCCTCGAATGATACTGTAGTTTTGGGCCCGGTAGTATGACGATCTGCCGTCATCGACCAGAAGTTTGAGAGCGGCCCGTCCACCATATGCCTGAGGCGTAAGGGTCCACGGAGGTGTTTGGTTTACACATTTGTACTAACGTATTAAGGTCCAAAAGGTATTTGATTTCGTTAATTGCGTTTGCTTAGCGATACGATGTAATCATACTCCACGTAATGCGATACAAGCTTGTACAATCGTGATTTCCTTTCTCTTCGTCCGGTTTCAGATTGATACCGCTCGCTCCTCACCGTCTCGCTCCAGTGTACTCACGACTCGCTCCAGGCCTCCAGTTGCTGAAGCTGTCATTTCCCATTCCCTTCTTCCATCTCTCTCTCATCTGCCACCAGGCTGCGAAAATTTATCATTAAACCCACAAATCATAGACACATGTGGTTCTATATCATTCACACAGATGACAAAATCATCGAGAAAGTAACATTTAAGTCTCAAATATACAAATCTTTTCTCACGTCACAAAGCCACGACTCAGTCACATCTTCTCATTGCTGAAGCTCATTTGAATTTGCCTATTCTCCGTCCCCTCCCCCCCACCCCACGTGTCTCTCTCTCATATGCCATTGTTGGTGTCAGATGTGGTGCCGGGTCATGGACCCGAGATGTGCTGCAGTGCCCTCGTCGTCGCCCGGGAAGATAGCCGATGGGGGGAGGGAGCAGAGGAATCTCTCCGTTTTTTAATTGATATCATCGTTGATTTTTAAATTAAACTTTGACTATTCGTCTTATTCAAAAAATTTACTCGAATGTGTAAAATTTTAAGTTGTAATTCAAATAACTCTAATGATAAATTAAATTATATCAAAATATATAAAATTTATCAAAAAAAAATTTGAATAAAAAGAATAGTCAAAGTTGAATTTAAAAATCAATAACGAGAGAGTACGTTGAAGAATGCCGCCGTGGCCGGGACAATCCTAATGGTGCCGGTGAAGGCCAATGGCTCCAGCACTGCGAGGAACCACAAGGAGGCCTGAGCAAGGGCAAGGCGGCAATGGCGGCCTCCAACAGGCCTGAAGCAGCTCAATGTCAACGGCGGCATGCTTTTGCCCCCTTTGCCTTTCGTTCCTGTAAATACAGTGGTCTTTTTGTTTTTACCGAGATTCAGGGGAGTGATAAACTTGTTCATGCTTGCTGAGAAGTTCCCAATTCAATTTACAAATTTCGAGTTGATGTAACACATGAATTTTCATCAATTTCGATGGAGATTGAACGAACTGTCTGTACCCACTTCAGATGGAATGGAGCCTTCATCGATTTAATTCCCCGGTTGATTTTCCCAATTTTAGATGCGTTTGATTGTTCTCTTTTGATTTGAGAGGTGTTTAATGCCAGCTGATTTCATTACGATATATTTTGTTTCAACCAAACATTGTATTGAAATTAAAAACCATTACATAAATAAACCAAACAAAGTCTATAATAATATATATTGATTCCAAAATCTATAATAGTGTACATTGATTCCAATTACATTACCCAGGTTGGACCAAACACTACCCATGATCATTGCTTTCAGCCTCCGTGCCCGCCTCTCGCTGCCACTACGGTTCTCTAGCCATAAAGATTTTTTTTTTCGATGAAAGATTTATTTAGTCCAACACGAAATTTATTTTTTAGCATTTACATCATTTTACAAGAATTTTTCTTGCACATAAATATTACAATACATATTGCCGTTAAAGAATCAAAATTTCAGATAAACTCTTTCTTCATAGGCTGGAGGCAATCACCGAGTTGCAAGTTTTGTTTCCAACCAAATTTCAAATTTTGCCGAATGTTTGTCTCGCGTGGCTCCTGCCAGAGACGATCGACAAGGTCGACACTGCGAGTCTACCCGCGTGGCCGAACGCGCGTTAATTCGAACTGCGAGAGCTAAACACCTGACACGGGCGAACAAACAAGAATCAGGACGAATCAATGTCCTACGCTGGGAACCGTCGCCGTCTACTGCCACGACGCTCTGCTCCGCCGTGGGATGCCGTCGGCGACGTCGCGGCTCGTCGATAGCCTCTGTTTCCTCCCGCTTCTTCCCTCGCCGCCGCCGCTTGTGTCGTAAACCCACGGCCCCGGCCGCTGCCTCGTCTCGCTAACCTGCACATCATAACACAGAAGCACTGGTTATCAAAGCAGCAACGCATAGACACCACCACTAACACAACAATATTTTTTCAAGAATTTCGCTTGAGTGAAATGGAAGCTGGTGCGGCGGGCCTAAACTCACCTTGAAGCAGAACCCAGACATGCCCAGGCTGTGCTCATTCCCGCTCGACCGGACCTTGACGACGGCTTCTTCCCGGAGCCCATCGCCGACGACCCGCTCTTGCTGAAGACATTACGAGACGGCGTTGTCCGCTGGTTTGCTCTCTCCGTAGGAGGCCGCAACGGCGGCTGCACCGACGTGCACGGTGCGGCTTGGGGTTGGCCCGGGAGAGGACCGGCGCAGATCCCGACCATGATGTCGTCCTGGAACATGTCCACGAACAGCTGCTGCAGCTCCTCGAAGCTCTCCTGCAAGCGCACGATCATGAAACACGTACGGTCCCGATTGCACCACTGGCAGTCGTACGGAACCGGAACATTCTAGAAGCGACAGTAACAGCGTACCGTTGGCGTGGCCTGGCTCATCATGTCGGCCATCTCTCCGAGGAAGTCGCCCATGCCCGCCATCTGATCACGGAGCAACAAGAACCGATTACGACCCATCAGTAACATAATTTTCCCGAGAAACCAAACCGATCGAGCGGGTTTTGGAACAGTCAGTTGCGTACGTCATCCTCGTCATCCTGGCTGTCGTAGACGCCGACATCGTAGAGGAACCGCTTGTTGGAGTCGGAGAGCACTGCAATTAAAACCGAACAGCCGCGACGGCGCGCGAGGCTCCACGACATGAGCTGAGGAGTGAATGGTGCCACGTCGGCAGTTATGGAGGAAGTATCAGAGTTGGGGAGAGATGGTCACCGGAGTACGCGCCCTGGATCTCCTGGAACCGCGCCTTGGCCTCCTCCACGCGAGCCGAGCTGCCCGACGCGGAGCACCGGTCCGGATGCCATATCTGCTCGCAACCAAACAGTGTCAGATAGCCAAGAACAGAACGTCATTTGAGAATCGCTTGGGTGGAACGGAGAGGACGTGTACGTACCATGGCGAGCTTCCGGTACGCCAGCTTGAGCTCGGCGTCGGTGCACTCCTTCTTGAGCCCGAGGACGGCGTAGAGGTCGGCGCTGGCAGCCATAACATCGGTTGCTGCTTCTCCTCCGCTTCCCTGCACGTTACCACGCCTCCGTCCGCTCGCGCACCGGCCGCAGCTTCCCCTGCAGCCTCCTCTGCCTGGCGCGCGTGGGCAGCCACGGGTGCAACAAACGCGTAGGCAGGGCACTAGCCTCCCGCGGCGGTAGGCCGCAGCTCCGTTCAGCGGCAGCGGCGCGCGCGCGGTGCCTGCTCTGTTCGGGACTCGGAGGCGCGCGGGGTAAGGCCGGAAGGGAGACGGGAACGAACAGGGGCGCGGCGGGCGCGAGCTGCTTTTGCTTTGCCGCCCCGTTGCCGTCGCGGTTCTACGAGCAGCGCGAAGGCTCCAGAACCGGGGCATCAGACCCACGGCCAGTACATGAGATTTTAAAGCCGACGAGAGGAAAAGGCCTGTGGGCGCGCGCGCGCAGCATCTCTGGAAAAATTTTATCTGTGGTTCATAACGCAACCGAGAGATACTTTTATGTTCTACCAGAGGTTAAAACGGCATCAAACTGAGTGAACTTGCGCCTAGCCGACTGCTTGCAACCCTGAGCGCTGCAATTACTCCCTTCCCTCATTCTTGAAGTGTTATTGTCATTGGTTTCTATTATTAATTTTAACCACTTATTTTATTTAAAAAATTAATTTAAATATGTAAAATTACAAGTCACGCTTCAAATATTTTTAATTATAAATTAAAATATTATAAAATATACAATATTAATTATATTTTTTAATTAAATAAATAATTAAAATTTATGTAAAAATATAATAATTTAAGATATCTTAAAGTAAACTTGTGCCACGTCAAGGACTTCGGTGGAGCAAGATCTTTCTAAGTAATGGCTAATGGGGCACCACACTTGCTCGTTAAATAACGTGTGGTTGTGTCATGTCATGTCGGCCTCCCTTTTCTGGAAGCGTCCTGCCCTCCCCCCGCAGTCCACTTGTTGGTTGCTGTCCTCCCCCCGTCCTCCGACGTCGAGTACCACCGCCGGGGGCCGCGAGGCGCGAGGGAGGAGATATTTTGCCGGGCCCGCCGCGCTCCAGAGACTTCGCCTGGCCCCAATTGACGGACGAACGATTCCGCCGCGCTTTACGGCGCGAGGAGACGTCTCGAGAACAACCGACGACGACGTGGCGGCGACGCTGACGAGCCGAAAAGCGCCGGCCCCTACGCGCACACGGCACGCTCCGTCTCCGCCCAGCTCGGATTCAGGGAACCTGGGAACCTTTCCTCATCCGGGGGAAAAAAAAAAGCTCAAGGCTTGCTGTATGTTTATATATTAAATCTCGTAGATTATCTCAAAATCTATAAAACCACATCAGCTTCTTACTTAGCAATCGTTAGATTATCAAGACATTCAATCTAAACCATATAATTGTGTGAAGCTGTTGAGCAAAGAGATGACGTTTGAGCTATTGTGTGCTTCTAAAAATATCCAATCAGCTCTGATCACGCACAACAAAAACAAAAAAAATAATGACTCTACCATTATTTTCTGTGTATACACATCACTACAGATATAAGTTTTTAACGAAATGCCTCCCAATAATTTACAAATGAACTTACATAGCAAATTTATCTCCTACTTTAAACACAACAAATATACTCGAGCTAGCGGTGACAAAAATCCATGGCCCACGTGTCTTTTCAATCTCCCTTCAACACCTTTTGAATTTAAGTTAAATTATTATTAAATTTAGCGTCGCTTCTTGCTATGCTAAATCACAAGTTGTTACTAAAAAGAAAATATTTGTCTTTAAATTGAGGCATAAATCATTATGCAAGATTTATAGATGTTACTACAGTAAATTATGCTGTGGTAACTTAGTTCTTACTCTAACTCCAAATATCAATTGTAATTTTATCTACGCCTTTTAGTATTTATGTGTTTCACCTATTATTTCAAAACGACTGTGACGTTTATCGCACCTTTAACGCAAAAAATTTAAAAAAAATAAGGGAACTTTTAGACAAAACAAAGGACTAATGTATTCTTTTCTGCCACAGTACCACTAGAAATTGAGCGAGGAGAGAAATTGAGAAGATAAAAGCTCATGGTGCGCTTGGCATGATCTTAGGGCCTTAGGGCACGTTTGTTTTAATTTATAATCAAGCAGATATTATAATCCTTATAAAATAATTCAACCATATACAAATTATTTTCCTAAATTATATAATATAGCATCCAAATTATGATTATCCATAAATCCAGTAATGCACCTCAAAAAACACTATTCTACATTATAACCTACTGAAATAATTACTATCAATAGCTTACTGATGAAGAATGCATGCCACTGCCACAGAAATACCTCTAATGTGAGCTACCTCGCTCTCAAAGAGCATTGACGTCATTCTTACATCTAAAAGAAATAACCTGAATTCCAATCTTTGCATTTTTTTTCTCTTCAATTCTTATACATAAGAAAAGAAGCTAAAATTGACTCTAAAACTTTTACTAATGACTCTTAAGGTTTACATAGTCAACGTTCATCATCCCAACTTGAACAAATTTTATATTGTCACTGCTTTTCTCAGAGAGAGAGTCCATACTTCATTGATGTTCATACAGCCTTCAGATAATCTCTAGCAAGAAATTAAAATATTAATGTACTTATACTCTTGTACTATGTACATTAACAGGTATAATAATCAAATATTTTTTTTGCCATCTATTTTAATGATTATTTTTTAAAATCCTATTTAACAATAGAGGGATCATACAACAAGCCCTGATGACTGAAGCGCGGTAAGACGGCGCCAAGTTTTAGTGGTCTATTTGTCTGCCGACTGGAACAATACGCGGAAACGGACGCTGGCCTGCGTCGTTGGATGGCGTGCGCGGACGGCCGTATATTTGCAGGAAGGGGCAGGCGTGTGGGGCCCTTGCAGCAGCGGCACGCGAACCATCCCGAGAACTGCTTCGTGTCCGTGCCGCGCGTACGCAACGCGCGCTTGGGATGGGAATGCTTGCGGGGTTGGGTGGTGTCGGGGACGAGGACGTGGCGGGAGGGACGCCCTGCCCCAGGCGATGGAATTCTTTAGGCTGCATTTGTAACAGAGGAATTTTTCTAGTTTTTTTTTTTTTAAATTAAATTAATTATTATAAATTTTTTGTGAAATTTTTATAGAATTTCCGTGAAATTTCCAAACGGGGCTTTACTGGAGCGGCACCAGAACGTTCCGCCGCCGGCCCAAAACAAACCCGGCACTGCTGATCGGATCCATTTTCTGAGGAGTCCGTGAGCGCGGACGTGAACGTTCTCGAGCTATGTGGGGCCGTTGCTGGCGCGAGCTGCAGTTAGAGTTAATATAACCGTGAAAATTGGTTTGATTTTTGTGATTATCAGTGAAACTTTTATTGGACGATTGATTTTAAAAAAAATTCAAAGAAATTTGAAAATTTGAAAATCTTTGGAATTTCGAAATTCGGTAAAATTGGTTAATAAAATAAAACCGATAGATAAATGGTAGATTTCAAATTTTAAAACTTAGAAACTGATAAAACTAAAAAAACCGATCGATAAACCGGTAAAACAGCTCAATAAACCGCAAAATCGACTGGTTTTTAACCAAATTTTGTTTAAATTTTGATTTTTTGATTTAAAATAATTTTTAACCAATTTTCACGGTTAAAATAAAAACCTTGCTGCAGCTGCTACAAAACTGATCTTGGTCTGGTCGTCTCGCTGAACTCTCTTGAGCTTTGGCCTGGGCATGTTGTAGCTGGCGGGGTAAACATCAAATCGTACCCGTCGTGTGTTGTCTCGGCACGCTTTACGAGAATAGGCGCCTTTACGAGAAGAGGACCGTGGAAGAAGGCCTGAACAAGTTGCCAAGTTGGCGCCCGCAGGCAGGCAAGTGGATCTGCACTCGGAGCATGGCTTCTGTTGTCTCGGCACGCTCGTGGTCGAAGTGACGCGAAGGGGGGACACGAACTCGGTGATACTAATTTGAACATCTTACGTTAACAGCTCTAATATGTGAACGTACATACACTCGTACCTATCTGCGTACGTTTTTACAAACTATTTATATGCTACGTGCTACACGTTTTTCTAGAAATTGACGAAGACCCACAGGCCGTGAACCGAGTGCGGTTCGCTGAATGCAGCATCTCGCACGACGGCCCGGATCGAAGACAGGCCTGCAGAACTGTCGGAGAAGTGAAGACGTCTTCTCCTCGCGCGGACCACAATGGATCGTGCTATCCACGGCCCAACGGACTTACGTATCCTTTAACAGGCCGTGCCAGTGCCTGGTGTCCGCCCAAGCACGGCACACACTACAGGGCCGTGCTGAGTTCGTGCCGGGCCAAACTAGCCAGGCAGCATGCTGGCCCATTAGACGAAGCATGTCGCTGACATGTGTCTCGGATCACGAGCATGATGCACCCGGTCCAAGCTCTTCGACTCGTCGATACGATGCCCATCACAATACAATGAACAACTCCTGCACTGTGCTTATGCTTACGCAGAGCAGCGCGTGCAGCTTGATTTCACAAGACAGATACACAGCCTAGCTCTGAATAATCGAGCCCTCATCCGCCGTCCCATTGATCACGATGTGCTCGTGTGCGTGCATTCGCCCATCCGCCGCCCGTCCGTCGCCGTCGGCGTCCGGCTAGACCCAGCACGCGCCATCGATCTCTTTCGCCTTTTTTTTTTTCCAGAAAAGTAGATCTCCATGACCGACGAATGGACGGCCGCGGTTGCCTCCGCCCAACGTCGTCTCCGCCGGCCGCCTGCTGCCCTCCCGCGACGGTCGCTCTGAGATGCATGCATATGCGATATGCATGCAGCATGCGCGCCAAAAGCCTTTCCCCGCTCGGCCAGGTCGTAGACGAGCTACTAGCTAGCAACGCAACGGTATGGCTCCCATGTCGCGTTGGCACATGCAATGCATGCACAGAAATCACAAGGTCTGCGTGGGTTTCTTTGAATTATCGTCTTCATGGATAAATGATAAGGCTTCGTTTGGAACGCAGAAATTTCACAGTAATTTTATAAAAATTTTATAAAAATTAGTTTAATTTCACATTAAAAAACGAAGAAATTAAAAAAACTCTTCCGTTTCAAACGCGTCCTAAATCTTAAAAATACTAGTAGGGGTATTGTTTCGATGGTTGGATTCACGTCCCATGTTGGTCGCCTTACACTGAAAATCTAAAGGCGTTACTTTCCTCCACTGTAATAAACAGTAATATGTACTACCTCTGTTAAAAAATATAAGCATTTCTCGGTTCGGATAAAGTCAAATTATTTTAATTTTTTAATAATATCTAAAAAGTTACACAATTTCTAATATAAAAATTTAATTTTTATAAAAACTTATTTCATAATAAATTCAAAAATATAATTTTATATAATAAAATATTATTAATTATACATTATTAAGTAGTCAAAATGATACTACCTCTGTTCCAAAATATAAGTATTTTTAAGCTTGAATAAAGTCAAAATCTTATAACTTCTACTAATAATATCTAAAAAATTATATAATTTTTAATATAAAAATATAATTTTTATGAAAGTTTATTTAATGATGAATAAAAAAATATAATTTTTATATGATAAAATATTATTAATTATATATTATTAGTAGTCAAAGTGATAAAAATTTGACTTTAACTAAACCTATAAATGCTTATATTTTAGAAGAGATGGAGTATAAGTTTGAAATAGAGGAATTAGAAAACAACACCTCATGCCCTCTCTTCTTGTCACAGTAAGGATGGGTGGTTTGGTGGAAAGCCGTTACCTCCGTAGAACATACTAGTATCAGAATGTTCCACGTGCGTGCCATTCTACCTTATCATCATTTCCAAGTTTCCAACAATCGCAATCAACTCCTACAAAAAAAACAATCGCAATCAACTGTTATTTCCCATTGCCGACCTTCTTTAAGCTTGCGACAGGCCAGACGATGTGTGTCACGACATCTGTTTGCACCACCGGCATTTTGATCCATCTTTGGTATCATTACAAGATACCACCGCCTTTTTATTTTACAACCCTAGATGGAGCTAATCAGGTACTCTCTGTGTTCTTGTCGCCGTTGACTTTAAACTTTAATTTTGATTATTTGTTTTATTGAAAAAATTATGATAAATTTCATATATTTTGTTATAATTTGCTTTGTTATCTAATGTATTTGAAACATAATTCAAAATTTTACACATTTGAACTAATTTTTTTAATAAGAGAAATGGTTAAAGTTAAAATTTAAAATTAACGCGACATAATTTTAAAAACAGAGAGAGGGAGTGAGTTGATAATTTTATAATTATCCTAAACTCCAAAACACATGTATCACGCTGAACGCGTACACGTACCACCGCGCCTCCGTTATTACAGTCGCCACTACCACTCTCTTTTTCGTTCCGTGGTCTGACTGTTGCACCCGTCGTTGTTAACTGTGCGTGATCCCACCGGCGCACAACTGTTGGTACGCTTCGGAGGCAACTCGACGCCCGGTAGCATACGGACATCTGCCGCGGTATCAGTGCACATGCAACAACCCCATGCTGAATGGAGCCTTTGACTCTGCGCTGGGGATAACAACACCATAAAATGGAAAAGGCGATAGGACGTCGCTGTTACAAATACGCTCGCGAACGCGGTATGGCTGGAAAAGTTCTCGGAGAAGAGACAAGGCTTCGCGGAACGACGGCGCTTTTGGCGCGGCGTACGTGGCGGCGAGGCCGGCCCGCAGCGGCGGTCAGGCAGGAAGGCGCCAAACCTCCAGAGCCGACGACTCACTCGCCGAGAGACCCGAGCCCCGCGCAGGTGAGGTGCCGTGGCGCGCGTCGCATCGGCAACGGCGAACCTTTCCGGTTTCCGCGCCTCAATCATTGAGGGGCCGGGCGCCCAACCCTCCCGCTCCACGTCGCGCGGTCACGTCAAGTCGACCGATTCCTTCGCGCTCGGTAACCACAAGTCACAACCGCCTCCCCGAGCCGAACCGACCCCCTCGCTCGCGCCCGTCGCGTTCCCGCGCGGCGCGGCGGCGCATGGACACGCGCGCGCCCGCGTGCCCCCGCCGCTCCTCCTTCTCCTCCTGGACACGGCAAACTTTTCGCGACGAACGCGGCGGCACCGAGGCCGCGCGCCCTTAAGTTACTTCCCAGGTCTACACGTCGGTTCGCGATGTGCCGTGCAGACAAGCGCCGTCGTTGCTTCGGTCATCTGGCATTGCTTCCGCGTTTCGAAGATCCGATCGCCGGATCTGGGATCAGCAATGGCACAGGACAGATTGGGACCTGGTTTCGCCGCCTTGTCACGGTCACATTTTTATACCTCCCAAAAGCTGCGATGATCCCCGGGTTCCAGAATATGCTCGGCCGCAGCCCGGAGCCAGGAGCCAATCATGCAGAAAGGAATAACGTCGAATAAATGAGATTGTGTATAAATACTCCTACTGAAATACTCCTAAGGAAGTCATTATAACCCGTCATTGGGCACAGATCGGTGTCATCTTTACATCATCATCTGCTAGTATCATTTTTTGGAGCTCGAAATGGACAGAAAATATTTTTTGTTGCACAAGAAAGAATTGCATGTGGCACTAAGTGCCAGCACAAGGTTCAAACACAAGAAGGGGAGCACTGTGCAAATCGAAGTTCGTACAGGAAACAGACACAAATTCCTATTCGAAAACAAAAATAAGTAAAAAAAACCTGAATAATAAGCATTGCTCATAGGGAAATAAATAAAAAAAGAAAGACGAAAGAAACAGATCCCAATATATTCCCTCTCACTGCGGCCAGCTCGCCCTCCCCACCTCCCCTCGTCGTCCTCCTCGCCTCCACGCCTCACGGATTTAGCACCGGAGCCAGAGGAAAAAAAATAGGAAAGCGAAATCGATCTCCTCTCTCCACGGCCTCCTCCTCCTCCTCCTCCTTCTCCGCCCCCAAATTTCCCCATTTCCGTCTCGCGCGATCGGCGCCGAGCTCCCCGAATCCCGGCCCACCGTTCGCCGCGCCGGCTCGGGCTCGGATTCGCGGGCTGGCGCCGCGGTGATTCGCGCGGGGAATGCTCTACCTCAAGCAGCCGGCCGCGGATATAGGGTTCCGGCGCGCGGCGGCGGAGGCGGCGGCGGGCTGCGATCTGCTCCGGCGGATGCGAGATTGAGCCGGTCCGCTCCCGGCCATGGCGGCAGCGGAGGCGGTGGCGGAAGGCGGCCTCCAGAGCTTCGAGCTGTACGAGGCCGAGTCGGTGAGCTCCTCGCGCCTCTCGGATCACAATGCGCTGCTGCTTCCTGCAAATTTTGTCGTGGCTCTGGGGAATCACGTCGTTCATGGCGCAGCTTCTGCTGCAGCTTACTGATTGGGCGGATGCTCCAGCGTTTGCCAGGTGGATAGCTTAGCTCCAGAGATGGTAGAACTTTCGCGGCGTTTAGCCTGGGATAACACAGGGGCTGCGGGTGCGTGCTTGGATGGTTGCGTGCAAGGGCAGAATTTTAGGATTATGACCCTTGTATTCATTCGCCTTTTCACGCTTTTGGCGTGCTTTGGCGGGAAGTGGTCATAGAGTCATAGCATGCGGTTGATGATAGTTCTCTGCTGTTTGCTTTGTTCCGGCATACAGGTGTTTCGAGAATCTTGTTTCCTTTTGTTACCTCAGGGATGCATTCCCCACCCCCCCCCCCCCCCCCCCTAT